>JADGJK010000352.1:0-19155 GCA_027600645.1 Nowakowskiella sp. JEL0407
AAAGTGGTACCTGAAATACAACAAAATATCTATATATACAAATGGGAACAATACTTGCACAGCATCAGTAACATGAATCTGCCTTCCCAACCAATCACCGATATGCAGTTGAGCTTGATCTTTGTGAATTCAACATTGTCACATATTCAAACCTAATAATAGTGTTGCTTTTGTAAATTAATGTTTATAATTACACACTAGAAACAGTGCATTTCATGGAGAAAATGACCACTGATGATAAACTACTTGGCAATGCATTCTTTTTTAAGTATAGGATTTTGGTGCAATCGAAGTAGAACTGTTTTGTGTAGTTCCCTCAACTTTTGCTGCTTTTGGGTTGGAAATATGAAATTTCTGATTCAGTGTTGACGTTCTTCACCAATATCAATATTTTTTATTTTTTAATTAAAACATTGATTTCTTTCTTCAAGGCCTGTCCCAAAGTATAAGAATCATCTCAATCATCAATTTCTGCTAGAGAATAATATATTATACTTCAGCAATCAGAAATCCTGTTTCTCCACTCTCTGCCAGTTTCAGATATCTATAAATAATAAAAGCTACCTTCAAAATCACCTCCTTCTTTTTGCACTTGGTCTTTTTAAAAATAAATTTTTATTTTTTCACAGTAAAACTTTCCATTGAATTAAAATAAAAATTAGTTTGTGCTTTTTAAAATATGTTCTGTCCTATTTTATAGCAATTAACAACAAAGTTCCCATCTTGTACATGAACCAAATTATTCTGATCATTCACATGACAATACTGACAACAATAATGTTGAACATCAACTGCACTTTCAATCTGATCAACACCAATGATCTTAAACTCACCCTTACACTTCTGGATTATACAGTTGCCAGTAGGATCTGTAAGTAGCTCTCAAGATTCATTTCGACGATTCACAAACTTCTGCAATACAACGCAAACATTTGCTTTAACTGTCAGTATTCCACTATTTGGCCGATCATTGTACTCCATTGACTGTTGCAGTACGTTATAAATGTATCTATATGGAGATGTTCTGATCCTTGTAAAGACTTCCACTTGAAGATAGGAAGTACCGATTGAACAACTTGTTCATATACTTGCAAGGTTATTTTCACTTGAACAACACCTAGTGGTAACAAATACAGAGACGTTTGGTTATATGCAAATTGTATTGGTATGTTGTGACAAATACGATGTGATTTAGGATATACAACACGTCCAAAAGGCTCTAACAATCAAAAAATTAAAATATGAGAATGACACTCCACCAATACAATGACAATTATACACACCAAATTTCTCCACAAAAACAGCTTTCCCTGACCCAGCATTAATTCTTACCATATTCCAGAACACCTCATCTTCCATCAATACTAGCAAACTCTCCCTGCTTTGCCGAAGTTGTTTAGTTCGTGGATTCATCCAGTTAGCACATTCACAAACCATGTGAAACTCTTTCTGAACAGTAAACAACCTTGCGACATGTTCACTCGTCTTTTGTCGGTTGGTATGAAAAATCTGCTTACACACAAAACCATTATACTCTTCCTGCTTTTGTGTATCGACACCAATTGCAGGACCAAATCGATCAACAAACATCGGAAAATGCACTAATAGATGCACTTTCAACTTATCTAGAGATTCTGGATGATGAGTTCAATACAAGGCATAGAGTTGTTATACATTAGACTCCCAGAGGGTGAGGTAGACACTAATATTCTTAATCTACTTTTAGTACCCAAGCTTAACAAGGGTTGCAATTACACACCAGATCTTGAGTTCATGATCAGGAATCAGACCTCTTAGTATTAATGGGGCAACTTGCGAGAGAGCGCAAAAATCTTCCCAACAAAAGAACCAGTGTGTTTACGGAGGGAGAGGGAACTAGACATATAATCATAGCATTGCTTATTGAGGGCATTGTATCTTTGGATCATTGTATCTCGCCTACTACCAAGCAGTTTTGTTTTCCCTGTAATTGTAACCCATGTCTAGTATTTTACCAATCCTATTAACTATTGCAACATTGGGAAAAAAAAAACAGGACTAAAAGCAATCATTATATAATCACCAAGTAATAGAGTGTGGAGAATCTCAATAGGTGTGTCAAGATGTGGATTAAACTCAGAGATAGAGAACAGTGCATCTCCATTGCGAAAAAATGTAACACCAGTTGCTAGTTGCTTCTCTGTAACTCCTGCAACCCCACAAGTCAACGTGAGCTTGGTCATTTCCCTTCGAATTTCAACATTTTCCGCTATAGTTTGGAGCTCCGCACCAGAATCATCATGATCTCCTCTCAATTTCTTATAAACCCTGCAGAAGAAATTGCATAGATAGTGGTGAGATAATAGAGCAGATGCACGAGGATTGTCCATTACACACAATACTCCACCAATAATGAGAACATCTTCTCTGTTGTCATCTCTCATCTAAATTCCCTCTTCTAGTCGTTTGATATTTTCTGCAATTTTCTTCCCAATTGTCAAACTATTAGCCTTGTGCAAAGTTGCAATGAAATGTATGTTCTGGCACTTCTGCAAATCAGCATATGACAACCCTGCCAACATCATACACCAGTTCTCATAGAGATTATATTGCTTTGACTGGTTTCCTGATGTCTCATCGCTGAACAATATAATGGGGACAACAAGAAACCTTTTTCTATCTGCACGTCTTCGATACTTGCTACCACTAACATATAATTCCTCAACAGTCCGATCTAATATCTCCACATGGCCCTGATCCATAATACAAAAGCACAATGTGAAAAAAAAAGGATGTTGTACTGATGAGAATCGGGGAAATTGAGATTGAAGATGGAGAAGCCCACACACAAATGATGACTTTAATTCTATCAACATGGTCTCATCTATAACCAGTGGAATTTCGCCAAGTAAACAGTCACTTTTGGTATGGAGAGGAAAGCAGTGCTGTATTTGCACTCGTAACTGCATATCACCATCCATGTTCTCAGTATAAAATCGCCGAATTCTTCCAACAAAGCAATTGCCAAGTGCTGTAAAATAATAACACCATTCACAAAAATAATTATTTGATGGAAAATAGTCTATGCAAATGTACACAAAGTCATCAACAAAGTAGTTAGTGCTGTGTATAGTTGCCATCGGAGCTTAGAATTGCTTTGAGGTTCTCCACTTAGAACCACATAAATAGTGCAACCAAATGTTTGGAGTTTCATCAGGATAAACATGAAGAGATTTCAATAATCCAACCTGAAATATCTCTTGTGCAATAATTTCGACCGGACTTAAATACGTGAAGCCTTCATCCTCCCCGTTTTCTGCAATGTGATGGAGTGTAAGCAGAGGGAGGGATTTCTTTGCAAATGTTCGAATTGAGTTAATAGATGGCAGACGTACACCAAGATGCTCCAAAACCACCCACAGTCTACCAATGAACGAAAGAGAAACTAGGAAATTGGGGAGGTTGAGTAGCAGATAGAGCAAAAAAAACGTTTTGCTAGGAAAGAGATAAAACGACCCTTCTACTGTATTCGTCTCTGTTGACTCTGTATTGACTACTTCACCAGCTGCATCTGAAACAAGTATTAGTACATACAAACTCGTTAAAAAAAAAACAACCTAAAAACCTGTCTCATCTGCAAGAACATTGATGTTATCTTGATTGTTATCAATTCCATCATCAAAACCACCATCTTCAACATCTAGTTTCAGAGTATTCTCATCTGTTACTGCTCTGTTAACGTTTGGTGTCAGAGCAATAGCTTCTTCAACAACCCGCACACTCGCGGCCATACCAGCTCCAAGAACACCGAAATTCTCATTTTCAAATGCTCCAACACCAACACTATCCGTCACATCGTCCACACCATACTGGCCAACAGGGTCACTAATGTCTGCATTATCTCGTGCCTTTAAATCAACATTGGCGGTAAATAAATTAGCACCGCTACCCTCTGTTCCATTTGTCTGTGTGTGATTGTCAGTGGTGCTGATGGTTTCACCCATTACTTCTGACTCTTTACCAATGGTCAACCCAGTTGGTACACAGGGCAGCACTGACAACAAGTCAAGCATCAAACCACTGTCTCTTGCAAACCAATTGCCCAAATTGAAACTGGACCCGTTAATTTGTGTTGAAGAATATACTTGTCGATGGAATTTTCTGCTGTTTCTGTTCTGATGTCCTTAGGTTAAGAAATGTGCCGAGAGTCTCTCTGCATTCATTTCTCTCATACAAAGAGTGCAACGTACCTGTGTTTTCAAAATTGAAAGCATTCTGTTTTGACTTTGCAAAAACAACAGACAGCGTCAATCAAATTACCATGGACCTTGTTTCATGCGAGTCACTGAGAGAATACATTGTGCTAATACTATATTTTGCTTGGACATTCACAAGCAAAAACAACCAAAAATGCTCATGTGTGGCTGAGAGTTTCAATTTAGTCTGCACGTGGACAGTTTGCTTGTTTCAGCCTATACACACCCAACTAGAATCTATCTCAAGCACAAACTGTTTGTGTAAAAACAACAAAAACTGATAACAGCCAGATTCAAGTCGCAGGTTTTTTGGGGGTGTATGGTGTGTCCAAGGAAATTTAAACTCACACCATAAAATTATATGCAGATCCATGATCTCCCTCGATCCACCTTCGCCAAATCATTCTCTTTATAATATTGATAACACAATATTCTCAATTTTACACAGACCACAAACAGATTGATACATCCCCAAATCTATATTTGATCCTACTGTTGTGCATCATTGCTTCGGCTATCCTTAACTGCGTCAGAATATCATCCACCCCGATTGTTTTGATTCACCAAACACAATCATTTCTACCAACAATTTGATAACATCATTTCTCCAACCATTGTGAACCTTTGAAAATTCGGGAATAATTTGAGCAATTGGGCAGTATCTCCATTCAATGCTGTACACAGCAAGTTTTAGTCTCTTCTCTTACCATTTACACGTGGTTAGCGTTACCATTGATGCGGAGGGATTCAAATATTTTGACTTGAAGTCAACCATCCGATCAATCCAGTTTTTCGATTCGAGAACTCAATTTGATATTTCAAGAGATTTGGAGAGGATTTCATTCAAGTTCCTTAAGAAATTGGTTGAATAAAAGATACTGAGAACGATGCTGAGAGTTCGATCGTGAAGTACTTCAGGGTTTAATTTGTTCGCAATGATTTCAGAATCGCAATATCCAAGGTGATTGTCTCTTTCGATCTTATTTATGCAAATCAAAATTTTTTCAGGGTTGAAAGAAAAAATGATGAAACCAACTCCGCAAATGATGGCCATCAAACTTGCAAAAGAAAAAAATTGAAAATTCCGCAGTTTTTCTATGAAATTGGGAGTGCAGATTCCAACCATAACTTAAATTGTTTCACATGGTCAGAATTGCACCTTTTAGCTGAATGTAAACTCTTAATCGCTTTCAATCTCAATATCTGATTAATCCACCCTAATGCGCCTCACAACAAGTTACAACATCATATTAATTGGTCTTGGCTGTGTTAAGATATCGAAACATGTGTTAGCGGGGAAATGCAGGTAGATATGCAAAAAGTTTTCGAGAGAAATGGAAAGAGATATGGAAATGTTTCATGTGACTGTTAGGTGAGTCTAATATTGCATTTAAAGCATTTCAGATGTTAGAGATTGATTGGTGATAGAGCACATTTTTATTGGAAATCAAACACATATTCACAATGACACCACTATCCATGGAAATTGCACCAAATATCCATCAGAGTCTAAAAACGATATTTAAGCATGAAAGTTGAATGTATATCAATAAAAAATCGTAGAATCTATACATACACAAGTGAAACCCTATTAGAACCGGGATAATTGCCGTCGACACTGTACTAAAAACAAATTGAGTGTGAATTACAAAAACTGAATATTTTTTATTCATAAAGTGATCACAGAACGTACACATGATAACTTTACTCAACCCATACTATCCAACACAAAACAAACGTCGAAACTTTGTTAAACATCCAATCTTTTTCTGATAATCAATATTTCAATCTGGGTCTGAAATGAAAAGGAAACAATTAAAAGTCAAGATAATCACCGACTCAGAATCCTGCTGTACCTCGGAAACAATTCCAGAAATGCGAAATGAGGGAAGGCAGTAATTAAACTCGATCCAATAAGACCTGTATCCTAAGGAATTATTATTAATTCATAATAAAAACTTAAGCCATGCCGATTTACGTACATGAAAGAAAATTCTCCGACAACAATCACTCGATACGCTTCCCTCTGGAAATGCAAACACAAAAATCTTTAATTCATCGGCCAAAAAAACAAATATTAAAGCTTACCAATATTCGACTGTTACGCTATCCTTCACCATAGTACCTAAACATCGTAGGATATTCTTCCACAAGAAAATTTCCAAATGCACCAGTTGCAACTTCGGTTTAGCTCAGCTATTTAAATTATGTAATAGTAAAAGAAATGAAGACTAATAAAACGCAGCATAACCTTTGACCGAAATGATTGTGTACACTTTTACAAATTATCGAAAACATGCATACACGCTGACCCATCGCAATTGCCCCACGAACTTGCGTTTACAAACCATAAAGTATAACCCTTTCAAATGCATAAACAGACATAGTGAAAAAGTAACGTCTAAAACAGCTAATTGAGCAGCGAAACATGTACACCAATTAGCTGTATAAATGAAAAGCGCCAACATTCATCACAACCAGCGGGGCTGCCAGCAATCACATCAAACCGTGAAAACGCACGGCTGATGGGTTTTGAATGAATTCGTTAAAAGAAGAGCCATTTTGTAAAATGTCCCGAGCTTGGATTTCACCCACAGATAACAGGCTGGATCTGTCGATGGCTGATTTCTGGAATTCTTTTCCATAAGCTGATTCGCCTACGTTTACTAACTTTATCATCAAGTTGCACCAATGCTGTGTGCACTCTGGTTGTGAGTCCGACTTTTTCAAACGGAATTTTCAAAGTTGGTTGGGTTGTTATCTTTCATCGGAAAAAAGCTGCCCGTAATCTTATTATAATTGTCATATTTCTTTACCAAGCATTTAACTTTCTTTTTAGTGTTTCAGAAAGTGAAAAGAGCCGTGCGGAAGAAGAATTTTATTTGCGACTTGATAGATATGAATTAACCTTAGTTGGTATTAAATTATTTTTATTCCAGATATATGCTTATTTTAATTTATTATAAATATTAGGGGATGAGCTTAGCAATCCAATCAAAGCTTGTAATGAAAAAGAGCTTTCAAAACAATGACTTTGCATTTACATTTGAACCACAGATTTCAATCACGCTCCACAAGATTCTTCATCCGAAGGAAACAAATGCAAACGAAATGAAATGTCACCAAACTTAACTTTCGGCTCCGTAGAAAATCCAGATAAAAAAGTGCGAATTGGAACATCTAAATTACAGTTGAATATCCCGTTTGGGACTTATACTTGGGTTCGCAAATTATTTTCTTTTGTTAAACCATGATAGAGGTTTATGTTTATTTTTTTGTTTTTCAGGACGAAAGTGATGGGGATTCGGAGGATTTTGTCGTAGAAGAATTAGTATGTTTCGTGATGGTGTTCTGATCCTACTAATTATTACGTCCAGGATGATTTGGATTTTGAAAACCGGGCTGAAGAAGATTATTTGAAGGTAAGCCCTTTGCCAGCTGAGATATTAATTGTTGTCATCTTTTTAATTGCAGCTGGAAAGTTTAGTCAGAAATTATACCCCTTCAAAAATCATAGAAACACTTCCAAAAAATCTCTTTCCATTATCGGACTCCCCATTAGAATGGAATTTAGTTGAAAATGGGCAACATATCAATGTGGCTGAATATGTTGGCTCACTGGTAAATAGTGATTGTTATTACGAGTAAGTAATTTTGGGTGGATTGCCAAGAAATATTTGAATTAATTTTTTTTAAGCCCAATTCACTTTGGTGTTGTTCGTCTGGGAATTGGTATTCGTCGTCCAGTTGGGATGGAGAAGAATATTTGGAAGGCGATTCGATCATCTGTTGATACTAAAACATTTGCAGTGCAGATACCGAGAAACTTGGAGAAACAAATACTTGATATTTTGAATACAAGTAAGATTCTCCACTTTTCTATTGTATTTTGTGTTTTTATTTTATTTTACTGTTTTTTTTTTATGTAAAACTGCAATCTTTTTTAGAATCAAAGAATTTATTTCAGGAATTGCTTGAAGATATTTCAATTACAGATCCTATGACGCGATTTTTTAAAAAAGGACTTGATTTTATGTAAGTAAATAGTAATAATTATACTTCAAAAATATTTACGCAAGATGCTAATAATAATACTTATTCCAGAAATACGCTTGTGTTTCGTTCAAAAATCTTGACTCACCAGTCGTCCAATGAAGGAACATTGAATTGCACTCTTATATTTCCTATCTTGACCTTGTGTTTAGAGGGAACTGATATGGATTGTTTAAAGTATGTATTATTTTTATTATAAGAACTGTTTAATAAAATTTTGACACTAGTGGAGAAATTTTATCCTCTGCTTCTGCCAAAATGAGATTCGAACGTCGCCAGTGCAAAGTAACTGATAACCCTCCATATGGCCAGAAGGTCGATGGGTTATTTATTCACGAAGAATATTCAGTAGAATGCGGTCGAGTTGAATTATCTGGACCTATTTCGGAAACAAGTAAACCAAGATACATAAAGGACCACATTCGTGGAACTTATCTTTCACGTGACATGCTTGATGTTTTGGCGAGAGACGAAAGGTTTAATAAAGGGTCAATGAATGTTTTCCGGGAACTAAAGATAGTTTTTTTACAGACATTTAGTATGTCCTATTGCATAGAGTGCTTCAAAATATTGTTAACTTATTTTTTATAGATCAGCATATTGAATTATGGTACACGAATTGGGTAAGAGAACACTCACAAAATAATATAAATTAATTCAACTTATTCTCCAGGCTACGAAAGGGCTTTACAGAATGATACTTGTTAATTGCTGTGAGTTACCAAAGGACTGGAAATCTAAATCGGCCAGTTTATCTTTCCTTTGGCTTATGTGGACCATGCGTAATATTGTTGAGGATACCTGCGAACATTTACAAACACTGTTTAATGAAACGCAAATGTTGTATCAGGCTGACACGAATCTAAAGAATCTCTTACCATCGCATAACGTTTGGTCTCCACAAAAAGCAGGCATCAGTAAAGGCTCCAGAAATGTTCTGCCCATACAAGATTATTCATCAGAATAATTTTATATTGAGTCAGTTTATTTTACTTTATATTTTTTAATTTCAATATATGTGATTCTATCAAACAAACTCTGTATCTGTTCTGGCAAGGAAGTGGAAAACAAATTTTGCGGTTCTTTTTTTTAAGTTGGATCCACAAGTTTTTAATTGTTCAAGGTCCAAAAACTACTGGAATTCTGTGACATGGCAGTGTAAATATTGAAAGATTTAACAATTAACAAATACCAAAACTCTTCTTTTTATAAATCACAGTAAATCACAAAAATACATTCATTGCTATTGAGAGTGCATTGCGCTACTTTCATTTTGTCAGACATTCAATATTATTCAAAATTCAAAGCATCATTTTAGCGTAATTCCAAATTTTGACATACAAAAACCGCAAAGAATTATGGGAATAATCTCCAGATATTAATAGGGACAGCAGGTTTAATCTTGCAGGGGGTCACTAAAGTTTCTAATTCAACTTGAAAATTCTGTTGAAGTCACTTTTTAATAATTGTAACTTGTAAAAGAAAAACAAATACCTTTCTGAGTAGTAACGGTGGATTCAGCATATTCTTTGACAGTAGCTGACGTAATTACTGTAGAGGATGGTTTGAAGCAGGAGATAATGTTGGTGATGCATTTGATAACTGAGAAATCGGAAACTTTTGACCCAATAGTTTCTGTTTCATATGTAGTTTTGTTGTCTCAAGCTTGGGTAATTTGTAAACTTCCATTAAAAACTCAGATGTGATCGTTTCTCCAGATTCAACCTTGGTTATTGATCCTCTACCTAAACCAAAAGGTGATTGAACCATTTCCTCAACATCTGCTCTGCCGTGTACTCTGATGTAGAGTATTCTGTTGTGAATATTTTTCGTCTCAATTACATTCAGAGGTTTAATCACTTCTGTGGGGTATTTGGTAGTTGTGTATTCAGTTGTGGTGATTTCTGGACTACATGGCATGTAGGGAGCAAAGACTTCCTCGAAAGTCTCTTCTATGCTTGTATACTCTATTGTGGTAATATACAAAGAAGGAATGAATTGAATGGATTCGTAAGTAGACAATTCAACAGTAATTTTTTGTGGTTCAACAGTCTCATCAATTACTGTAGTACTATATTCTGTGAAAAATACGACCAGTGGCACTGAAGTGTGTGTTGTTTGTTGTCTTTCCTGATTCCACAACTCTCGAAATTCCTGCTGAGTACCCTAGGTTGTTGTATTTTTGGTTAGGTTTTGGTGGATTGCTAAATCATAGGAATTTGTTTCAACTATTTGAGGCGCTTCGAGACAATTTCCTCTGTTGTGATGTAGTTGGATTTATTTTCTGCCAATGTTGGAGTTATAATTTCACAATCTCCTCTGCAGTATTTGGTTGCATTTACGCTGTTATTTTTGCATTGGGAAAAGTGAAATTCAACAAATTTAGAGAGTTGGAATTGATGAGTACACGGAAATGTCAAGCAAAGTAGAAGTCACATTCGTTGAACTGGGATTCAACCAAAACCTTTGGAGATTCAATAATTTCCTCAGTGGTGCATTTATTAGTAGTGTTTTTCTTTGACTTCGATGACGTATGCAGCCACCAGTTTAATCTTATAACATGATTCTACCACTTCCGTTGTGTATTCAGTCACCATGTTTCAACTATAAACATTAAAAATCAAAACCAAAGAATAATGACAAAAAAAATAGACATAGGACCACCTAAGTGGGAACCATGGTCTCAGAATATTTGCAAGATTGATGCGGAGATCTTCGTGAGGTTTTTTCCTATTGTTTCGATCTTATAAGTTGTAATCTCAACTTTCGGCGATTCCTTTACTTCTGTTTCAATGATCAGAAGTGAGCGTTTCTGCAGATTCAACAACTTTGGTTATTGGTCAAGCAAAGACAATAGATGCTTCCTTCCTAACAATTTCCTCTATAATATATTTGGATTTAGTGCACTTCAGTCATTTTTGTCTTTGCTGTTGAATATTTTGTCTCATTTTAGTTCATGGAGGGTTGTAGTGTGTTCAGTTGATTGCTGTGGAGCTTTCAATAGTTGTTTTTACAATAGAGGGGGGGATTTTTTAATGGTCTTTTCTATGGTATACTCAGCAGTCATCATGTTCAAAGAAGAAATAGATGGAACAGTTTTGTATGTGGATTCTTCTACAATTACTTTTGGCAATTTAATGGTCTCTTCAGTTGTGTATGCTGAAGTGGTATATATGGTTGAATAAACAATAGTCAGCGCTAAAGTATAAGTGGTTGCCTTTCCAGACATCACAACTACTTCAATAATTTCTTCCTTAGTACTCTGTTGTTGTGTATTCAGTTATGGTTTTGGTCGATTGAGAAGTTTGAGTGGTGTTGTGCTTCTTTCAATGATTTCCCAGTAGTCATGTATTCAAATTACATTTCCGTTGCCGTTGAAGCTAAGTTTTCCTGTCAAATGTAACAGATTCAACCAAAACTTTAAGGATCTCTACAACCTCTCTGGGTATTCTCTGGTGGTATACTCTGTCAATGGTGTAACAACTAGTTTAATTTCATGAGAAGATTCGACCACTTTTGCTTCATATTCTGTCACTGGAGATTCAACTTAAAAATAATAAAAATCTGTAAAATTATTACTTGGAAAAGAAAAAAATACCTTTCTGCAGAGGAATTGTAGATTCAGAGCATTCAGTAACAGTAGTTAATGTTGTCACTCTAGACAATGGTTTGGAGAAAATTTTGGTGATGTAATTGATGGCTGGGTGATCAGCAAGATTCAATTCTATCATAAGCCAGTGTCTCTCAGGCTATTGATATTGTAATTGTAGGTGAAAAGGCTGGTTAACGTGGTCTTCTTACTCTCTGACTTGCTGACAACAGTAGTCACATCAATAGTACTAAGGCTGAGGGTAAGTTTTGGGACCTGTAACATTGGATTGAAATCCAGAGCATTGTCAAGTGAATAACAAAGTGAATATAATACTTCTTCCTTCAAGCTATCAGTGGTGCAGCTATGTTTGAGAATTGAAAAGTAATGCCGTTTAAAACAGTCTCGAACTTTGTCATTGTTCTTTATAAGAGGAAAGTAGTTAGTGATGTAGCAAAGCACCTGGTTGACAGTATCAGAATATTTTTATTTGGGACCATTGCTCAAGGTAGGCGCACTCCTGGACTCTTGAATCTGTGACTTGGGCGTTGATCAAGAACTAAGTCCGTATGTAGATTGTTTACAGCTTAGACTTATCGTAGAACACTTTTTGATACTTAATAAACTTTTTCTATAAGGTATTTTATCTATTTTTGTTAAAACAATGTCTGGATCAAGAAACGCCATTAATTCCCGCAAACTCCCTCCTTCTTCTCCCTCCAAAGAAACAAAACAATTGTAAAACAATAAAAACTAAAGAAAATTAATTGAATGTTCAAAACTTAAAAAAAGGGAACTCACAATCCTCTCAATCTGAGAGAAAACAACGCGTTATCTAATCAGTGACACAAATCACTTGATTGAAATAAATAAAATTAAATAACCAAAAATGACCCTTTAAATGGAATAAATTAACCCGTCTCGGTGCGCGTAAGTCCCAACCTCCTTTACTTTTTAACCTGTACTTCTACATTCTGACAGTGTCCCCCTAGCGGCGAAGTCTCCCAAGACAAATCCTGAGCAATAACAGAATGCAATTTTGTCTCAAATACAGCTAATGTTGATTCTTGTTTCTTATATCTTTTCAATCGCGTGAAATTCACCAATCTACTATAAATTGAACCATCCAGCTCTGCAATTTGTGCTGTATTCTTCTCTCCAAGCTTCACAATAACATAAGGTCCACCTTTCCAATAAATTTCATTCTTTCGGCCTTTCTGATTTTCAAGCGTATAATCCCACACTAAAACTAAATCACCAACTTTCAAAGGTTCTCTTCAAGTTATTTTCTCATTGTTCCATCGCAATAAATCTTTCATTCGAGCATGATTAACATTTTCAGCTGCTTCAATCCTTTTTTCATTGCACGCACAATTTGATCAATTCAAGCTTCAAGAATTTCCTCTGTTGTCATCGGAAATTGCCAGTCAGTAAATCTCCATATCTCTGCATCAAATTCTATAGGTAAAACACATGCTCTCCCATACCATAACTCAAAAGGTGAGAAACCCATTGATTTCCTAATTGTAATGTTGTCTGCCCAAATTGCTGATCTCCAAAATTTGCCAAGACTTGCCTAAAGTTAAACACCATTTCACCAGGGCTTCTCGCAACTGTGGCCATCCTCTTTCTATAATTGAATTTCCTTCTGGATGTCCAGCTGATGATATTGAGATATGAATATTTATTTTCTCAAGATATTCTCAAACTTTAGCTTTGAATTCTGAACCTCCGTCTACTTTAAAATGAGATGCCGGTTGTCCATATCTAGTGATCCATTCTATAATAAATTTAGCAACTTGGGTTGGAGTTTTCTTCATAATAATATTTCCATCCACATATCCAGTGAATCCACAATGTCCACCAACTGCTTGAGTCCGATTTTCAAGTTGAATTGTATCAATGTGAACTACCCAACCAACTGTGTGTACCAAAGTTGGGTATAATTTCTTGACATATGTTTTCTTTTTATGATGTTGACATAAATCACAGGTTTTGACCCAATATCTCACATCTTCATCAACTGTAGGCCACCAATACAACTGTCTGATTTTCCAAATAGTTCCTTTGATTCCACGATGCCCTCCAATAACTCCCTCGTGCATTTCACTGATGATAGAATAACGTTGGTCTTTTCTTCCAATGACTCTCCGAGGTAACATCCAGTACTGTTTCTGTCTTCTGAATATCAGCCCGCGATGTAAAAAAAACTTCTTAGCATATTTCTCTATTACTTGCGCATCTTCCTCACTTAATTCGGCATTGACCTCTCCTGTTGCGAGGTATTTTCCAAGCAAAATCCAATCTCCTTCATAATTTTCCTCGCTGAATGGTTTAATCACTAAGATAACATCACTAACGTAAGCGTAAGTGATCCCAGAACTCGAAAATAAGTATTCATCAAATTCAATTGCAGATTCATCAACTTCATCTTTCACTCCAGGGAAAATTCCGTCCCCCTCTGTCGGATTTGATCTAGAAAATGCATCCGCAACCTTATTTTGTTTTGTTGTAACTCTTTCTACCTTGAAATCAAATAAATTAATGAATCCAAGCCATCTAGAAATTGTCGGATCAATAACTGAGAATAAATTTAACATTCCAACAAGTCCAGTCGAATCTACTCTCAATATGAACCGTCGTCCATAAATATAGTGTCGAAAAGCTTTTAAATTCTTGCAAACTGCGAGCAATTCGCCCTTTACTTGTGAATAGTTGTGTTGAACTTCCTGAATAACACCAGAACTGAATTGTATTGTTGCCCAATCTTTCTCTGTATCATTTTCCAATCCTTGTTTTTGTTGTAAATGTCCTCCCCAACCATACTTACTCCAATCGCTCCAAACAACAAATGAATATAGCGGATCTCCATCATGATTCCATATCGGAGTTTTCAACAATTGTCCACCATTAATAAACTCATTTTTTAACACTCGCATTGCTTCAATTTGTTCTTCCCCCCATTCCCAAATAACTTTCTTGCGAACTAATTTTTGGATCGGTTCTGCTTTCTCATTTAATCGATCTATTCCCTTTCGAAACCATTTAACAAGCCCTAAAAACATTCGCACTTCGCTCACATTCTCTAATTCCTCTTTCCAGTTGAGTATTGCTTCAACTTTCTTTGGATTTGGTAGCTTCCCATCTTTTGTGCATAACCAGCCAACTATTACAACCTGCGGGATTCCAAAATGCGATTTTAGTCCACTCACAGTTAAGTGTACTTCGTCTAATCGATTTAAAATTTTGTTTACATCATCGAAATGATCTTTCATGCAAATTCGTAAGCCAGGTTCAACTTCTGTAAAGTCTGCTTCATATGTCTTCTTCCCAAATGTTGGTAAATCATCAACGTATATCTCACATTTGTCTGGAATAAATTCTCTTAATACTGTGACCATAGATTTTTGAAATATCGCCACTGAATTTGTAAATCCTTGTGGTAAGACCATCATTTGCATTAAACCGAGTGGTGTATGAATTGCTGTTAACTCTCGATCTTGTGGATCCAACCCCATCTGATCGTATCCAGAATATAAGTCCATAATGCTGTAAATAACTCTTCCAGCAACTCTCTCTGCTAAATCGTCCAAATTTGGAACACTCCCAACATCTCTAATTGCATATTTATTCAACTTTTGCACATTTTGAATGAATCTTAAGTCTAATTTGTTCTTTTTATCTAAAACAAACCATAAATTTCCATATTGCGAGTTTGAAGGTTCAAGAACAAAGTATTTAATCTTTCTTTTAATCATCTCAATAATTCTCTCAGTCTCTTTTTGTCCGTATTGCGGTCCTTTATCATTCCAAGGTATGTGCGGTACAGTTTGAATTCGCGCAGGTGGTATAACTGAAGGATCTAGTCGACCTCTTTCAGAATCGTCAAAAGCAAAGGCAGTATCATTCCTTTTGATAATTTCGAGTAAATAATCTTTCTCTTCTTTTGTAATATAGTTGTTTTCTCCAATTTTCATCTTTTCCAGTCGTTCTGGAGTGCAGCGTATCTCGCCAGATGCTTTCTTTTGGATAATTTCTTCAATAATCTCTTCTTCTGATTTCCCTTTTCCTTGCTGACCATGATTGTAACCACTTTGTGCTATCGGACGTACTTTTTGCGCAACTTTCTTGTGTTTTCGAGGCGAACCTTCTTTCTTAATTGTATAATCTCTTTTTCCTTTCGCATTAATGGTTGTTTCCATGTTTTGAACAAGTTTTGGTGATTTTTTGAATGGATTGTAGTAAATAATTGCAATTAATTGACCATCGTCCTGTTCCTTTTCATATCTATGTCCATCTACTTCAAAATAATAATCGTTATCAAGTATTTTCATTTCTTGTTGTTTGTTGTTTGCGGATTTCGTATTTCTCTTTGATATTATTTGCTCTTCAGTGATGATTTTCTTTTTGAGAGGAGGTTTTTCAGTCAATTTTCCAGCATTTTTTCCCCCTGAATGCGCAACGACAGCTGGCGAAGGAGCGCATTCCTTAAAATCCGTTTTCAATGATGTTGATTGTTTTAATTCTGGTTTTGGGAGTTTTGAAAGTCTCGCAAATTCAGTCCAAAGTTCATCCTCATCAGGAGGAGTGTAAGACGAGGTAATTGTAGTCCCCCCATGTCTTTTTTCAACAGAAAAATCAGGCATCAGAGTGAATCGAGAGCTTTTCTGCATAATCCGTCTTGTAGCAGGTTGTAAACCAATATCCCAACGTTCATTTGATGAGTTCAAAGGTGCCGCGAGTATTTTTAGTTGCTTTCCGCTTCCATCTGGGTGTTCATACATCTCCAAATAAGCATCGCCATCATCATGATAGTGCGCAAGATTAACAATTCGTTGCCATGGTCTCCCAAGCAATATTTGATCACTTCCTTTTGTTGCAGGTGAATCTATAACCCATAATTGACATAAACGAACTATTCCTCCAACTGCAACATAACAATCATGTACTACTCCATAATACGGATCTTGCATTCCATTTGCTGCAATCATTCCCCAACCAGTATTTGTATCAACAAAGAGATTACAATTTACTGCAACAGATCGGGTAATTGTAACTGTTTCACAGCCAGTATCAAACATTGCGCGGTAAGATTGTGAATTTCGCCCAATTTCAACTTCAAGATAAATCGCAGAAAGAGCATATGGAGCCCTATAGATTCCTTGTACTGTATTTTTAGTCGTATACGCCCTAAAATTACCATCTCCCAACAGTTCTTTTGCCTGTGTTTGATATAACTTCCCGGTTTTCACATGTACAACTTTCAAAGTCTCGTTTTCAATGTTTTCTGGTTCAACAATTGTCGCGACTTGATTCCCAGCAACTTTTTTAAGTGTTTCTTCAGTTTTCTCATCTAAATTGATCGGAACAAGGGTAGATTTCAATCGTTTTGTTGATTCTGTGCGAACTTTTGGTGAAATTGAGTATAATTCATGCAACGAAAGCGTAATATTGCCCTTCATAACTCTATCAACCACTGCGGATATATCTCCATCCTCTTCGATTGGATTAACCTTCTTTCTAGCTGGCGATTTTCGTTTTGTGATGATTTCATGAATAATTTCGTCGTTTTCTCTGTTAAAAGTCACCGATTTTGGGAATTTCTCTTCCTTACTTGGCGGAAGACTCGTAATAGCTTCTTCCGATTCATTATTTTCAATTTCTTGATCCATTTCTTCATCACCGTCTGAATCTTCTGACTTGCTCTCAATGATTTCAATCGGACCTGAAGGTGCAGTCTCCTTTTCTTTTCCTTTCGGACGTTTAAGTATCTCTGTAACCTTTGGAGTCTTTTTACTACGTAATTCTCGGTTTGGCGATCCAATTTCTTTTGGTTTCTTGTTACTTTTCTTAACAATGCCGCTTGGCATGACTTCTAACCATTGTAATTCAACAGAATCATCTTCATAGTCTTGCGCATTCACTGCGTTCACTCTGGTAAAGCGTGCAGCATGTGTAGCTGCTGGTTGAGGTATTCCTTCAGTCTCACCAGGTACCAGATTGTAATAAGCTTCAATGAGAGCTTGCATTCCACCCATTTTCCAATTAGAAGGCACCCGCGTACCATCTGGATAGATAACCATGTAGTCATTTCCAATTTTAACATATCCCTTCTCAATAAATGTCTTCAAACTCTCGCATTGGTTCTTTGTATGGTCTCCAAGGCAAAAGATGCAGTTATTATTAGCTCGCGGTTGATTTGTAGCACGATACTGTCCATTTGAAACACTTTTATCACCCTGCTCCATTTTTTCAACGATTTTTAACATATCTAGTCGCATTTTTCGTAGTTGTTCACTCAAACTATCTATTGCAGCATCATTTGAAGGTTTTCTTTCTGGAACTTGCCTCTGTGAAGGCATTGGTGTGCTCTGTTGTATTGGTAAAGGCGCCGATTGCTGAACTCCAGATGCCAAGTCCACGGCATTACCATTTAAATTGTTATTGAAAATCTCAACTTCTTCAGGTGAGATATTAAATTCCTTTTCGCGATTACGATAAAAGTTAATTGCTTCCACTACTGCTAATGCCAATGTTGCATATGAGAGGTTTGACAAACTATCAATCCTCTCAGCAACTCTGCTTTTTGCAAAAGCAGGCATAATTTTCTTGAGATGGTACATTTTCATTGCTTCCAGAAGGATATTTGAAGGTATATTTGCCATAACTTTCTTAACTCTCTCAATATATTTTTCACCAACTTCACTCTTCTCATAAACTATATTGTATAAATCTTGAATTGTGCCAGTGCGATTTTCAAGAGCTGCTTCCAGACTTGTCCAGAATTCCTTGTGACGTACTGGTTTTTCATCTTCCTTTTCGTCTTTTGGAGTTTTGTAACTTTTCATCTCCAAAACTTTGTCTCGATAGTGACCTTTTTTAATGTACCAAACAATTTGAGTAATCTTCTTATCTTCAGACCATTCTAGACGTCCAGCCATGTCTTCGTATTCACTTAACCAATTTTCAAAGTCAGTTCCATCATAATTTCTGAGGGAAAGAACTGATGATTTCTCCATCTTTTAAATAACTTCTTGAAACAACAACCGTAAAGAGTGCTATGGTCCCTGTATCGAGCACCACTATCAGACTTATTTTTATTTGGGACCGTTGCTCAAGGTAGGCGCACTCCTGGACTCTTGAATCTGTGACTCGGGCGTTGATCAAGAACTAAGTCCGTACATAGACTGCACAAGGAGCAGGTGTCAAAACTCTTTGTGACCACAGATGATGACATAAGGTATTTTATCTATTGTTAAAACAAGCTCGGCTCAGAGC
>JADGJK010000353.1:0-19154 GCA_027600645.1 Nowakowskiella sp. JEL0407
TAATAGGTCTAATGTAAAATATGAATTCCAACAAGGTGAGTGTAGAGTATATGTTTAACTCAGTAGTTTAAAAAATATTATACAAAAAAAAAGAGGGGTGTATTGGAAAAAATTAGTAAATAGTTTTTAGTTGAAGGTTATAGCCTCAAGACCGAAGTCTATATACTAAGATCCAGATGTTCTATCAGGAACTTAAAGGGTAAACATTATAAAAGAATAGGTTTCTTCCTTAAGATGGCTTCAGGAGTTAACGAGAATGAACGTAGCTAAAGGATAACCTAAAAGAATAAATTATATCAACCATTGGTTCACTGAATCCAATCCTCTCGTACTAGGATTCAAAATCTTAAGTTTACCATTTTCTCTGAGGATAGAATCCTACCTGCCTCACGGCGGTATACAGTTTTGTTATGAAAGGATCACACAAGACTAACAATAAATCGTACATGATCCATAGAATAATAACCTAATGCAGGCATTGTTGATACTACTATTTGAGGGAAATAAATACTTAGTTGTGAAAGTGTTAATTTTGTAAACTGAAACAAAATTCAAGGCATGCATCGTTTACGGTAGGAACGCATGAAACATGCAACTTTCACTGAAAGCAAAATTTTTTGTATAGAGAACTTTCACTGTGACTTAGTATCAAATTATTCTTCCGCGTTGTATTTAAACTTCGCGCTTCTGACTATTCCTAGTCAGCTCAGACTATGTCTTTATTACTTTGGCAACCATGAATAAAATGGCGTTATATGCATTGTGACATTTAAAAACTATGTAAGGTTTCAGATTTTATATCTTTTTTAAGGCCCTACTTTACAGCACGTTCTGGAGCTAAATAAAAACTTAATAATTGAACACCGAAAACGTTATTAAGGGACTCCTCAGGTAACTGTAAATAATAGAATTCAAAGGACAAGCACTAAACACATATTTGAATAACGTGTCAGTTTTAGGCTAAAAGTATAAAACCTAATATAACAAACGAACAAAGTAATAGTGGGTACACATGTAGGGATTATTGCTGGCGTTACTCACCCTATAGTCGTTGGACGCAATTACTGCAAAAGAAAAAAAAAATTAGTTCTAGCTAAAACACCGAAGATATAATATGAAGGACATAATAAAATCTAATTTTAATAAACCAACGCCGCAGTAAATTTCGTTGCAAATTAACTCAATAAAAACCACATCTAAAAAACTACGACCCGAAGGGCGACATGCATCGTTTACGGTGTATACCTTCGGCCTTCGGCCTTCGGTGGTTTAACGAGTATTTTTTGGCATTTCACCCACAAAAAAAATTGGTCTATACCGCTGTATATAAACCCAACTCACGTCTCCCCAAAAAATATAAAACCAACAGTAGAAGGTCTTAGGAACGCACACACATAGTACAGGGGGGAGGATTATATCTTAAAAAAGATTTTTGTACCTTACGGTAACAGTTTTTTTACGTATAATCTCTGAAGATTTATTTTTAATTTCCTTAATTTCCTGCGAATCCTAAGGACGCCCGCGTCCGTTTGCCGCTTGCGGTTTACTTTAGTAGTTTTCGCATATAGTAAAAAAAAATTGCTTGTTATAGGTAGTTTTTTTCGCGTCTATAAAAAACTCGACTATAGATTTATTAATCACAAACAAATATATTAAATAGGCACATGAGTGTGTACCTTATTATCGGTAGAACAGACCGACCCTTAGTATCTTGTGCAACACTAGGAAAAGATGAGTCGACCAAAAAATTTTATTTATCACGAAGCCACGAAGCCACGAAGCCACTACGTGTCGGGGTAATTAAATAAAAAATAGATTATATCTTCAATTAACTAAGTAAATGAGGGGTCAGTAACTGAAGGAACACGTTAAAAACCAGAATGCTAATTTATAAAAAAACTATTAGATTAGTTAATTGTTGGGAGCCGAAGGTACAAGGAGACGTAAAAGTCAGACCAGTAATCTTTGAGCATATAAAAAAACCTCCACCTTTGCTTCGCTACCCTCCGGGTTTGCTACGCTAATCAGCTACGGTGAAACCATGCTGCAGATAATTTAATAAAGTTTCTGCATATAACCCAATTTTAGCCTCGACGTTGACTTAATCGAGGTCGCAAACCCCGGGTAAGATATGGACTCCAACCCAGGATTACGCTGTTCAAATATATTTTTAATAATTTTATTAATATTAAAAAATATAGACTATGTTAGCAACTCTATTTAGAATATGTATAACGAAAAATCTAAAGGATCGGTTTCATATTTGAATAAAAATGATGCAGATTAAATTAAGATTACACGAAGTACAAGTTATAAATCATATTTTATGTGCGTACGGCACAACTACGGTGCCTTAAAACCAAACTTTAACACCGAAGGATTAAGGACGCAACGTAAACGATCGTAGAAAGCCATGAAGCCACGTAGTGCCGGAGTGTCGTAACTGAAATCACCACTGGACCTGAAACCAAGCGAAGCAAAAAAGCGTCCGCCGGATAAGAAAAAAAAACAGTATTTGACACTTTGTTGTCCGAAGGCACCCGAGGTAACTGAAACCAGGAACGCACACACAAGATAAAATTGAGGGTCATAATAGTTAATCAATGATAGATAAACATATTTAGTCTTTGAGCTTATACTAAAAGCTGCAAATTAGGATAACCGAAAATATCTTCAACTAGGGACGCAAACAAGAGAAAAAAAACACTATAGGTAAAAAACCTCCTCAAAATCTGGACTAGCGAAGCAAAGGTAAAAAGAAACCTTTATGCATTTAAACCCTGTTAAAAAGAGACAACAGCATTATCCCTTGCGTAGCTTTAATTTCTTGAGCCCTCACAAATAAGTAGAAGGGATCACTATGACCGATTCTCCCTAAAGAAAATCCCTTGGTGATGAATAAATCAGCCAAGTCAATTAAGTTTAATTCATTACAATATATAACATAACTTTGTAGGCTCTCCGGTACTTTATGGGAGGCTTCCACCCCAGACAAACTGTCTTACTATAGGAAGGCCGTCGCTCACCCCATAGCTAACAGTTAAGCTGCAAGGGTCTATTCTGAAAGATAATTTAATTACCCCAGTAAAAACTGTACGTGCGACTTTAATCGCATACAGCTTAAATGTTTTAATTACTGCCACTTACCCTAAGGGCGATACGCGTCGTTTACTTATATTAAAAACCAAAAAAGTTAAAACCGCTTACATTGAGTAAAAACCTGAAACCAAACCACACGAAGCACCGAAGGCCTTAGGAACGCACGCAACACTATGTATGCAATTCGTGAAATTCGCACACTGACAACAAAAAAGTTATAAAGATATAAAAAGGACGCTTAGTGTATAGGCAGCCTGCGGTCAGAAGAACGTCGTCGCTTACGAGTTTCAGTCCAGAGTATATACCAAATAGATAAAAACACCATGTTTAAGTCAGCAGCCTTTCAGCTCACAGTAAGACTGATATCCTTATCATTACAATAAGGCATTAGCTTTTTAAACAATCTTTTACCCTCTAATCAAATATAAAATATTACTATCTTACTAGCGAAGCAATCCGGAAGGGTAGCTTAAAAAAATTTAGCAGATTATAGGGCTTACGAAGTTCATATAAATGTACATTCAAGATATCGTTAGAACTCTACTATACACTATATATCAAAGATACCATCATAATAAAGACAAGAAGTTTATTAAATCGATATATAATGCTTCAGCCGTAGATTCACTTACATTGTTCATAGATATCTAGTCTAACAAAAATCATCCAAGGGTGTACCCTCTCTATGAATTAATGTATTGTCAAATAAGCTTCCTATAAATTAGTTACCCCATTTTCAAAAGGAAATATAGGTTATTCTAGACTCAATGTGATGGCTACAAAGGTGATTTTTTTAAGTATAATTGAAACTCCATTAAGAAAATTAGAGTAACTTAAAAGTCTCACATTACATTTATAAGTTTAGCTTCTCGCAATTATTATTTTCTCGTCCAGCAGAGAATCATCAGTATCTGCACTGATATTATAATTTCACTCGTTTCATCTAGGAGACAGTTGAAGCATCGTGACCTACGATAAATTGTTTCCGGTTAATAACAGAAGAATCATAAGAAACAAAAAAAATATCGTACTACTGTACATTAAGTAAAAAAATAAATTTACTATTAGTGAACCAGTCTGTAGCGTTAAAATAAACGATGGTCTAATTTTTATTAACCATTAACACTAATATTATATAAAACTAATAAGAATATTTTTTAGTGTTTATTCAAGTGGATATCGTTTAGAATTCATTTTAGAAAGAACACCATAAATTTTTTCAACACCTTCATTAGTTAGATGTTGACCAGATTTAATAATGTTAATAACATAACAGAAAGAATTAAAATCTGAAAATTTATTAGGTAAATTAGAAATTTTATTAGGTAAATTAGGTAAATTAGGTAAATTAGGTAAATTAGGTAAAAAAGAAGAATAGGTTTCAACTATATTACAAACTTACAATAACACAACACCAAAATAGAAAGGACATCCAATTTTAAGATCGAAGATAGTAACATAATTATAAAGATTATTACCACAGAAAAAAAGAATATAAAAAAAAAGTAGTTAACTACGACTACGGGGAATAGTAACTACATAACGATTACGAAAAGGTTTATCAGGGTCTTTACGTTGGGATAAACGTAAAAGATTTGAAACAGTAGAATTAATAGCCGAAGCAGCTAGAGTAATTGAATCAAAATTAGTAGTAAGATTAGTTAAAAGGTCTTTAATAGTAACAGAAGGATAATTAGTATTACCAAGTTTTGCAGCACTCATACGAGAACGTGTTTCAATAGAGTGAGATTTGCCGAACATTGGATTATTAGCTCCTTTAACAGTCTCACTTAATTTAGCACGAGTTTCTTTACTCAGGTAACGTCCTTTATGAGATTTACTCATTTTAGCACGAGTTTCAGATGAATGAGATCTTCCTAACATTGGATGACTAGCTAATTTAGCGAGATTATAATCGAAATCATTAGAATCCAGGTAACGTTGTTCTACTGCCTAAACATCTTTATCTGAATCAATAAACTCCAAAATAACCAATTTGAAATTAATTAGCCCATATTTAATGATAGCTCTAGCTATTATTAAGTTAGTTCTACTTAAATAGCTAGGTTTAAAATAATCAGAAATTCTTCTACTTAAATTTACTGCGCTGCCAACATAAGCTTTGTTGTTGACTTTATTCACCCAAGCATAAATACCAGCTTTACCTTTCATTTCACGATTAATTTTAGTACGATCATCCTACGGATTATTATAAAAAGCTACAACATTATATATAGTACCATTAATAATAACAGAACCTTCAGTAGATGGACCCGAAGAAAAAGTACGACTATCTTCACAAGAGGGAGAGGGATTATTTCCACTAAGTGAAGTAGAATAAATACCAGAAATAATTGGTAAGAAGGCAAGATCAGTATAATCTAAGGTATAAAAACCAAATAAACTAAAATTCATAATAAAATACCATTTTGAAAGTAAAGCATAAAAAAACATAAATTTCATAATAAAAAAAACATACTAAAACATAAATTTCATAAATTTCATAAATTTCATAATTTTCATAATTTTCATAATTTTCATAATTTTCATAATTTTCATAATTTTCATAATTTTCATAGATATAAAAAATACATGAACTGTAAAAAAGCTTCGTGTCGTTACCCTAGGGCAATTTTATTTAAATATTCAGTTACTATAAAGTTTTGTTAAAGGGATAACTAAATAATTAAGTGAGCACGAAGATAATACAGAACCCTGGAAATTCACCAGTCTCTGAAAGGATAAATATAGTTGATTCTATAAAAATCTGAGGAGACCTATTTCAGAGGTTGTAAATTTATCAATACAAAAAACAGGGATTAGGAAGTTGTTTCCCAACTATTCTAATTGCTTAACACACAAAAACTAATATGAATTCTGGCATACGTACAGTGCGCCAGGCCGCTAGCGGTTTGCGTAAAATAAATTTAAAGATCAGTGTAAAAAGTCACCGATACTACCATAATTAATCAGATGCATAACATCTGGTAACATAATAAACAAAAAAAAAACCTTCACCGAATCAGCTACGGTGAAACCAATTAGTTATAAATAAAAACAATGACATCAAAATCATTGATGCGGGACACAAATTACATGCCGCTTTAATAAGTAAAATAAAAAAATCTATCAATGACTTTATTAATTACTTATAAGACTATATCACAGTTTCTTAGTAAATAGAAAGCAAAAAACTTTTCTAATGTAGTCATTGAGATAAATCAAGTATAATTGTTACGGCCATCGGACCCTTGCCCGAAACGAAGCGTCAACGGTACTACAGGCCATAATTACCAATTTATTATCTGATAATTCCTGGTTTATTACCTGATACTACAGATAATAAAAAGTTTTATCATATATAGAAATTATATATAAAATGAATAAGAGAAACTACCCTATAGACCCTTAGCCATTAAATATAACAAATTAAATAATACGCCCACGGTTCATACCAGCTTTAATAGTACGAATAGTGGCTAAACCTTCAGAAGTTAAGTGCTCTTTGCGAGCTATCATATTAACAACAGTTTTAAAATCAGCATAATCTTTACTTTTAGTAGTACATAAGGGATGAGTATCTAAGAAAGGAATCAATTTAGTCATTAAATCATTGTTAGCTCTAATTTGATAAGAATAAAAAAAGCCAGATTTAAGACCAGCAGTAGTAATATAGCCACAACCAAAAAACTCCTGAACACCTTCTAAGACATAAAGATCACGACCATTAAGACCTAAATAAAAAGTAGAACTAACAGAATAATTAACACGTTGATAAACTTTGCTAACACGCTCAGAAACACTAATCCCAAAAGATCCTTCACCATCAATAAGCCCAGATAACCAAGCAGGATTAGCTTTAATATAATTTAAAATATCTAATTTATTCATAATCTAAGTTTAAAAATTTGTTACATAAATGCCCTAAGATGATCACATTATAGGACTACCGGTTGTTTTTTCAGGAATCCTGAGAAAGCAAAACGGAAAGGAAATACTCTAATAAAACAATTTAACGTCATGTAATAGACGATATAATATATCCCCGGCATTTGAGGAATTTCGCTACCTTAGAACCGTCAGAGTTACAGCTGCAATTAACTAAAACTTATAGAAAAACATTTCATTTACTAGCATTGTGCAGATGGCAGACCTTATACGTCCTCGAACGAGTTAGCAAAGTCTTATATTCAAAGTCATAGTCGTACTTCAATTTTGCCGAGTTCCTTCTAGATGATTAAACGCAAGCCTTAGTGTAATAAACACCCGTTCACCAGAGTCGGATATAAGTATGGTAAAGCTCAATCAAATATTGAGACATTAATTTCCAGGGAATACATCACCATTCCAAATTAAAGGTTAGGAACCAATTAAATAGATCAAGTTAGCCGAAAGCTAAAACTGTAAACCTTGAACTTGCGGCCGAAAGAATTTAGATCAATCTTAACGTTACTCATGTCAGCATTTTCAATCCCTGAATATAAAAAGAAGGGAAGTACCGCTACCCTGAAGAACAGCTATAGCTAAAGTAGGAAGGCTAAGATCCTAGGATTAGCGACAATTTAACCACACTTACTTGAGATGTTACTCACTCAAAAAAAGATGACCACTACTAAGCCTACATTAGCAAGATATACCAGTAAATCGTCTTAAAAATCACTTACACAACCATTAGGGAACATTAGCTAATAGATGGAGTTGTTTCTCTCTTGCCGGCAGGGCTTAGCCCCAGCCGACTGACTAACCCAAAGAAATAATAATCCATTCTAAGATTAAGAACACTAGTTGAGTGCTATACTGAATATTATAAAAAAAGGTTGTACTACTGCCATAGTTTTCGCGGTAACGTGGGGTTAAATTCCCACCGAACTGTACATTAAGCAAGATAAAGAAAAACCTCACCCACAAATGAACCAGTCTGTAGCGAGTTAAAAACTAAAACTCGACGGTCTCCACTACGTGCCTTGGGGGTAACTGAAGAAAATTAACCGTTAACAATCATGTCGCAAGCATATTATAAGCTTTTAAGCTGTAATGCTTACTATGGTTTGATAAGTCTATTAGAGTTCATTCTTGAAAAGCTTCCACCGTAGCTGATTAGCGTAGCAAACCCGGAGGGTAGCGAAGCAAAGGAGCTCTAGAAAAAAAATATAAAAATAAAACACATGCAATATGAAATACACGCAACATGTAACATGCAACACTACGTATGCAATTCGTGTAATTCGTGTAATTCGTGAAATTCGTGAAATTCGTGAAATTCGTGAAATTCGTGAAATTCGTGAAATTCGTGAAATTCGTGAAATTCGCACACACACACGAAGTACTTATAGTAAGACAAATATGATTAATACGTGTTAGATAAGCATTAGATTCTATAAGCATAACATGCAACTGAAACACAGTCCTGAAAACCGATCATGAAGAGGTGATTTGCGTATTAGTGGAAAATAATAATAGAAAAAAGAACAAATTGTTTATGTACCAAATAAGAGGAACCTTTGCTTTGCTAACCATTAGTAAAACCAATAATAAACTAATAATAAACCAATTATAAACCAATTATATACAGGAACAGAAGAAAAGGATCTAGAACCGAAAATAGATCTAAAGATATGAGTATCATAGAGAATCGAAGAATTAAATAAAGAACGAAGAGGTCTAGTAAGAGATAAACCATTTTGGGGCTAGGAAAACTAACCAGCTATCACTACGTTCGATAGGGATTTCACCACTTACCTAAGGTCATCTTATACTATTGCAACAGTACTTAAAAAAATCTTTAGCATTGCTAAGGAGAATAGACTATTTCTTCATTCTATTTTTTACAACCAAAGTAAATACTAAATTAAACTAAACACTAAATAAAATAATTAATATGCAAATGTTGCACAATTTACATTTTGGTCGTTGGTTTCAGCTTTTAAAGGCAACATATGAAATAAATAACTATGTTTAACTACATATAAAAGTAGGAGTTTCCACTTTCCATAATTGAAAAATATATGTACAGTTCAAAATAAGTAAATATAGATTCAGAAAGGTAGATTAGAGTAAGTTAATACAAAATATTAAAGTTATAAAATACTGAAACTCCAAAGTATAAAATTGTAAAAGAAGTACACGTAATGTAGCGTATGTAGGTTCCAGTGGCAGGTTACACATAATATTTTAAATAGAGGTAAAGTAGAAGTTTGGAGTATACCTTTATAAAATGAATGTATTATAGTAGATGTAGATATCCACAGCGGAATATAGCATAGGTTAAAAATAGAGGCCCTCCACAAATACTAAAAAAACCTCCACCGTAGCTGACTAGCTAAGAACCATAGCAAAGGAGAAACCACGAAAAAAAAAGAATGTTAATTATATAGTCATTGAGGGTTAGCGAAGCCAAACCAGCTAAGAATTTAAAAAAGTATTAGCTTATAGATTAATATTAAACTTGCTACTAAAAATTAACAAGTTCGGTCCATGAATAAGGCTAAATTAAGAGGCAACACCCTGGATAAAAAGGGTGACTGAAAATAGAATCAGGCAAACGCTGAGACCGTTAGAAATTGAGGAGTAAAACAATAGAAAAAGGCTAAAAGAAAAAAACACATCAATAATATCCTCAAAAGCCAGTTAAATTACGACCTGCCCTAGGTAGGATCACGTAGATTCGGGTCAAATCAATTAAATTAAAAAGATTTCACATGGAAAAACCTTACTTAATAGATTTACGTGCTGACCCATTATGCAATAGGTAATCCATTATAACAATAAATATATCTGGACTACTGGACCTTCTGTTTCAGGATCTATTTCACCACTCCCAATAGGGTTCTTGCTTCAACATTCCCTCTCGGTACTATACACTATCGCTATTTAGTCATACTTAGTCTTGGTCTTTACCAGGCAGTTCAAATCAAAAAAGAGAACAAAAAACTTAATCAATCACACTAAAAAAACTCATTGAAATAAGAATAAGACCTATAACCGTTCGCTCTTCACTACTAGGAAAGTATAGAAAGACGCAAGTTTAATAACTACGTTTCTTTAATCAATTACTAAGATATATCAGTTCATTGAATATAAAATAAAGGCTTTTACCTATCGAATTGGTTTTTACCCTTTTGTAAAAATTTCCTCGATTAGATCCTAAATAGCTAGTCATCCACATAAGGCCCTTAAAATACTAATTTTTATTATACTATACACAGTAAGTAAGATGTAAGAAAAATCTTAAAATTAAGAAAAAGTATAAAAAATCTTAAAAAGAAGAAAATGTATAAAAAATCTTAAAAAATAGAAAAACTATAAAAAATTTTAAAAATAGAGGTATACAAAATTTAGGGTACGTTGCATAAATCTAAGTATGAAGAGGCACCTCTCAATTGAATTCGCAGTATTTTGTATAATAAGTAGTAATTTTACGCATATTACTCTGTATTTACGAATATTACAAAAAAAAAAGAGGTGGCAGAGGCTCCTTCCAGTTGTATTCGCATAATTTATTCTGTGAACGAAGTGAACCTATTATATTTTTTATACCCTCGAATAATCCGAATACACCACATTTTACCTGTGAACGAAATGTAAATGAAGTGAACCTTTGCTACATACCCTTTTTTACCCCAAAAAAGTAGAATAAATAGTGTACAATACCCAAAAATACCTGTGGAATACGTATAATCCTCTATTTTTTACGCATAAACCCCCCAAAAATTGAAGTAGTGTACCATGTGAACCTCTGCCATATATTCTATTTTATATTTTGTATACTAAGCGAAGTGTATTTTGTAGAATATCCTCAAAAAATAGGTAGTGCTCAATAAATAGGTATTGTAGAGAGGTTCAGTCGCATATATTCCCGAATAATGTACCTGTGTAAACGTACTCTATACCTGTCTTTCATACGTATTTTTAGGTATACTAAGCGAAGTGTAACGGTAGTGCTCAATAAATAGGTATTGTAGAGAGGTTCAGTCGCATATATTCCCGAATAATGTACCTGTGTAAAACGCAGAATAAAAAGTGTAAAATATAAAATTGGTGTGGTAGAGAGGCTCACTCGCATATTTCCGAATAAATTACCCCAAATTTACACATAAGTACGCTACGTTACGCTTCCGCTCCACTACGCTTACTATTACATAATAAAACATACGAAAATGCAGAATTTAACATATAATATATATGAGGAAACGCATGAATTAAGGGTATATAAAAGATAGAAAGCGGAGTGAGAACGGAGCGTCACTTTTTAAGATATTTTATAAATATAAGCGAAGTGTAACGGAGCGAAAGGTTGCAGTATAGAATAGTAGAACAGCTGGTATAAATTGTTACATACGTTACACCTCTTTAATGTTACGTAAAATTGGAAGAGAACAGCAGGTATCACGCGTTACCCTACTTTTAAAATATAAGCATAACGACACCACACATATTCCCTGTATTTTTACCTATTTTACGTGGAATCTAAAGCGAAGTTTAGCGTAGCAGAACATCATTTTTTTTGTAGGCTTAATATTATACGCCGTATCCTAAGGGTTTCCATTTATATTAATTGTGGGAACTACATCTTTCATGTTTTTATACTATTTATGGGAGTTTTACCCAAAATTGAACGTACCTTTTTTCATTACCTCTTTTACTCTTAACTTTTTAATTTAACACTAGTTATTCTATATATTATATAAAAATGTCGAAATATAAACCTAGTTATACCATTTATACCTATCTAAATGTACCTTATATATACTTTTAATTCTGTGAGAATATATGAATGAATAGAGGATTTAAAACTACCTTTATTTGTACCACCATTTATACGCCTATAACATAACTTATACTTCCATATTTACTTTTATACCTATTTTGTATGTGTGAGAATTTGTGTTTTATTATAAATATGCCTTTTTTACCTACTAAAATTACTATTTGATATTTAAAAGCGAAGTGTAACGTAGCGTTCTTTTGTAGTTATTCCAATTTTACACATACGTAGTTTGCACCACCTTTTAATTCTTTAGTATAATACACATTCCACATGTTACCTATTTAATTCTATTATAATTAAATTTGTATACTACTAATATAACCTACTACACCGATCTATGAATAAATAACCACTCACAACATATAAATGCTTACTTTAATAAATTAAAAAAAAATACATAATTAATATAAAATTCTATACGAATAAAACCAACATATGAATAAATACTTAAAATATACTAATAGGTGGATGTGTGTATATAGTACTACCTGCTTTTTTTTATAATATATAATCCTACCTTACGTTCTGTTTCATTTCGCTTAGTATAAATACCTATAAAAAACACACAAATACTGTTTATTTCACCACATATTGGAAATTGTAGACTTTTACCCCCATATGTTGTATATTATGATTTATATATTTGAAGTAAACTACACCACAATAATTCCTTTTTTAACACCACACAAGAGTCAGTTGCGACTGGAAAGGAGCCTATACCTACAACCTTAGAATTTTTATATGTGGACATCTACTTTTATATGTTGAAGGATAACTCCACACACCACTCTATACTAAATAGGAGTTTACAACATAATTATATGTATAAGAAAGTAGAATATTCCGATTTTTACTCCATTTTATCCAATTTTAGTATGCCATCCTTTAGATTTATTAAAATGGTACACCACACAACATATTGCGACTTTGGAGCCTACAACACCTAAAATAAAGGAATAAAACACAGGTAGAGGTTTACACAACACCTATAAGTTGAATATTGCAGATTACGACTTTTGTTGAAGACTGCGGCACAATACTTTATATATTGGAAGTGTAAACTCCAACTTATTCTCTAGATGTTATATATTACACCACATTTTTTATAAAAGAACATAACTGAAATCAGATAAAGAAAACAGGTATTTGTGATGCGACACACCTACAAAAGCATATTTATAATTTTTCGTATATTTATATCATTTATTTTTTATGTAGACTCTACTACTTTACTACACAATATTTTGGTATATTTAAAATTTAGATGTTGCACACCTCTACCTATTAAGAAGTTAATTTTAACCTATATGTTGATTACTCCTACTTTTACTACATATATTTTATATTTTATTGGTAGATTATGGAATGGTACAGAAGATTACAACACTTTTTAGATTTTTATATTGTAGAGGAATGATATACTTTTATATGTAGAAATATATGTTTTATTTTACAACTGCGACTGTAAGGAGCCTATGCCACACAACCTATAAAAAACACACAAAAGGTATGCCTCCCAACCACAATCTAAATAGTAGTTTTTTGGTATGATGATAATGATGTTTATGATCGTTTTCTTCCTGGTTTAATTCGACCTTATGTCTTTGATGATAAATGTGGGTATTATAAATATGGTTTGATTCGCTTAATATTTAGCGCTGATTTTACTATATTTTCTTCTAATTGGAATTCTTTTGTTCGTCCACATCTTGAACCTGATGTACTTTATTCTTTTATTTTTACTGCTCATAGTGCTTCTAATAATTCCTCTGATAATGATGCTGCTGGTACTATTATTTATCATACTTTAGGTAAAAGTTTTCGTATAACTATTGATTCTGACCTTCATATTATTCATAATCGAATTTTAAATGGTTATGATATGCTTTATGCACGTTATCATACTGAATATTCTGATATTTTACTTATTAATTTTAAACCTTGGATTTTTGAACCTACGTTTGAACAAATTAATATTGCTAATCGTCATCTTTCTAAAATTAATACTATTCAACACCGTGATGTTACCTTCTTTAAAATTGATGATAGCCTTACTTTACCTTTTAATCTTGATTATTCTTTACATCGTATACCTCTTTCTAATGGTGAATATTTAATTGTTAACCCTCTTTCTTCTTCTCCTCTTTTTGCTCGTAAATCTCGTTCTTTTGTTCAATCTATTCCGCTTTCTCTTCCTACACCTTTTTCACCTTCTCTTAAATCTAATTCTTCTCGTGTACGTCGTATTAAAGATTCTTCTCAGAGTTAATCATAACATCCTAAGATTAAATAGTACAGAGTATTATTAGTTGTAATTTAGGGTATCATAAAGTGGTATAGAGGAGAACAATATTTCCATGTGTAAAACCTAACATCATTAAGTATTGTACTCAATATCTGCTTAATATATGATATCTTATCTGTTCACAGGATTAAAGCATGCCACATCTGATATAATTACTAGTATTGATACCCCTAAGTATAAAACCTGTGAACAGGAATAATTTAGAGCTATAAATAGGCCTATTATAAAAGATATCAAAGTTAATTAGTACCTACCTCCTAAGATTTGAACATAGATCCATAATGAACAAGTAGTGATTAATGGATAATATCTAAAAACTGATACCTGATGAGGTACTTAATTAAGGTATAAGAGGTGTAGGTGGAAAAAAATATACAAAAAAGACAGTAATATAAAAAATATTAACAAATATATAAAATTTGATGTTGAACTAATAGAGCACTTTATAAAACCTTTATAACTGGGATTTTTACATATGTAATCTTAATTATAATATATTAGTTTAAGAAGGTTTACTAGTTAAAAAGCATTTATAAGGGTATATAACCTAATTAAAAGGTGTATAAAAAATTTAAGGTCCTACAATATGAGAATATATCTGAAACCAAATGAATTAAGCCTATAAGTAATGTTAAATATTAATAATTTATTTAACCAGGACTGAAGAAGTAGTACTAAAATCATAGTGTATAATATTTAATTTTAAGGAACTCAAACCAGAATTGCTAACTATTTAATTGAATATAGAGTTCAAATCATATACCCTTTATAATATTGGTATATTATAGGATTGTCAATGAATATATTATATTGTGTGCGAATTGCATACTTCGTGTAGCATGTTTCGTTGAGAATTTCATGTTGCATGTTTCATGTGCTTCGTGTATCCAAATATTATTGAGTAAATAATGTATTTGGTGATAGTATTGAATATAGAATAAAATTAGTAATATAATAAAAGAATACCATTTTTAATTTATACAGTGCTATTAAAAACTATTATTATTTAAAGTACTAAAGATTTAGGTAATATAGAAAAAATATATTGAAAATATAGGAAAAGTTGAATATATTCTATTTATTCATAAGTATCTTTGAGGTTATCATAAGTAGAAGTGAAGTGTAGACATCCCAAAGTAAGCGTAATAAAAAATATTTGTATAATTTTACATACAAAAAATAGTACACGTAACACTACGCTTTAAAAGAATAGTAAAAAGGGTAAAGGTTTATAAAATAGATTTATATTCCATAGTAGACACGTGATAAAAGACTATATTTTATACTTTTACCACACATTTTAGGTATACGTATGAATAGGTATTTTTAAACATATTATATATTATAAGAAAATTTAGGGTTTACTCAAGTATGTGTAAGTAATCAGAAGCGGAGTGCAACGGAAGTGTAACGGAGCGTACTCTTTACACCCCTACTAATAAAACGTACGTTTATCTACACATAAACCCTTTACCCGGTATTATATGTAAAAAACTCCACCGTAGCTGATTAGCGAAGCAAAGGTATATAAAAAAAAAATAAAAAATATAGCAACCGAAAGATGTGAAACAAGTTGAATTATTAAATAAAGAAAAAGAGTTAGTAAAGTATTATACCATATACAGAAGCTAGTATAATAGATGTGATCAGGAGTCACTACTTTTGATTTTGGGAATAGGTAAACCTATAAATAAAGACCAAATTTAACTAGAACTGAAAGGTAGTGTATAAGTTCCATAATATAAGTTTTTAAAGTAGGTAGTTTACTTTAAAAAAGAGCTATATCAAATATAGGTGTAATAGGGCCGCAACTATTTATGATTAGGTTACTACTGTAATTTGATATAAATCTATTATGTGTATCTATTTACCTTTGGGCTAATGTAACGTATGTAAAATTATACAAATATCACCACTCCTACATATGTTACATATAATATATACTTTACCTATATACTTTGATATCTTAAGTGTAGTGTTGCGTAAGGATACTAATATTGGGCACTATATATGATTTGGTATTACTATCACCTACAATTAGTATAATTTATATTTATATAGAGTGTTATGTTATTACTTCTTATACAACACTTCTATCTATATACGTATGATTTGCTAGCACCGTTAATTGTTTTTATGTCACGTTCAATTACTAGCAATAGGTGCTAATTTATAATACTCCTTATGTAAATTTAGTGTTATAATAATTTGTTAGCATATGGTCTAAAGTAATAGTTAATGTTTTGTATAGTATTGGTTAAGTTGTCGTTTTTTGGTGCCACTGTAGGCTTCTTTTTTGTAACTGATTTGCATATTATCTGTGAACATAATTTATTATAATTTAGTGTAGATTCGTTTCACTTATTATTATTCTTTATTAAAGGCTCCTTCATCATATTGTTAAAAGAAAATTAGATTCATGTGTAATACGCGTAAAAATATAGTATAGCAGAATATAGCGACATTTTTTGTATTTGAATTCCTCTTACTACATTTCCACTTTTAATATAACCAATATTTTGGATCGTTAGGTAAAATATTTATAGAAAAAAAGTTCACTAATATATGCATTATTTAGAATTCGACATGAAATTTAACCTACCTAATTACATCGGTTTTTTGTGACGCAGTAGGATTTACACCTACCTGAGGTAATGTGGATATCGATAAAAGATAAGAATTAATGAGCCTAGATTGACAAAATCTATATAAAAGATTGGATCTTCAATCTTTTTGTCTATTTTAAAGACTGGCTCTTCGATCTATATATTATACACATGAAATAGGATGTATAAAAAATCTTAAAGTTAAGGATATTATAAAAAAATCTTAAATTATAGTAAAAAAAATTAAAATATAGAATTTCTTTTATTAATAGGCTCCTTACAGTCGCGTAATCTAGATTAATTTTATTCTAATTTAGTATGAAGTGTAAACGGAATACGCCATTTCCATTATGTATTCCTTTAATTTAACGTATATTATATGTACTTTACTCTCTATTAATTATACTCTACTTTTATTAAGTTTAATGACTGGAAAGGAATGAAACGCTACATATCTTTAATGTATCTATTTAATTTATGGTATCTATTTATTTTCTTATTCTTTAGTCTATGTAAGTTAACGTATATTTTTATTATTTAAGTAAACGCTACGTTTCCACTTCGCTATACTCTTTTTATAAGATACCCTTTTTAATAATTTAGGGGATGTAGTATAATGGTATTACACCGGTTTCCTAAACTGTTAAAAGAGGTTCGTTTACACTCATTCCGAGTTTAAAGAAATAAGGTATATTTTTAAGAATAGATAAGAAAGAATCTGTATCCTATTATAAATACAAAGGGTTTTCCTGATATAGAGGTCTATTTTTACGTTTCTTTATTTCTTACCGTGTGCCGCAGGTCTCCCAAACAATCTTTTTTATATTTGATTATTATATATTAAACGCTACGTTTCCACTTCGCTTTTTATTTAATATTGATTACGACGGAAGGAGTTATGCTTTTATTATAATAAAATTTTACCTATTATATTCTATTTAACGGAGTAAGCGGAAGCTTATGGAGTGTTATTTATATTAAAATTATTTCTTATATGTAGGCTCTTATAGTCGCAATATGTTAGTTTATTGTATATTTTATTATAGTAGACGGAAGTATATTCCATTTCCATTACATATACTTCCTATTGATATTGAATTTTTATTATACTATATTGTAAACTTATGAACTATCCATATTATACCCCTTTTAATCAGGGTATTCCTCTATTTAGGTAAAATTCTTTATATTTTATAACCCCTAAAGACATGGTATCTCACTAGTTGTCGTTCCTTTCCAGTCACTTATGGATATTTTATAGTATAGGCTCATTCCAGTCGCAGTATTTTATGATATTTATACTAAGTACACGGAAGTGTACGTTCCCTTCACTTCCTTATGATAGTTATATTTTATACTAAGGAGTATAGTGGAAACGTAATACTCCGATTCCTCTTCGTATTACTTAATATACATTATATACTGAGAGCGTAGCGAATCTATACATATTTTTTAACACTAGAGTAATTTATATGATAACCACTACACTATACTACGATCTAATGTAGAATGAGTATCTTAAGAATAGTGAAATAGTATTTAGTTATTTCTTAAGTAGCGGAAGCCTACGTTTCCACATAGTCTTCCTTATATATTTATTTAATGGTATACGGAAGTATACGCTTCCTATATCCTTCCTATTAGATAGTACTTATTATTAACATTCATACTGTGCTTCTTTTATTTAAAGGGATTTTAGGTATATTTTCTTTATGCTTCCTATTATCTGTCGTTCATTCCTTTCCAGTCATTCTCTTATGTATATTTTTTTATCTTGTATGAAGCGGAAGCGTAATACGCCTTTTCCATTATGTATTCCTTTAATATAATGTATATTATATGTACTTTACTCTTTATTAATTATACTCTACTTTAGTGTACGGAAATACACGTTACCTCTATACTTCCTTATATTTGCTATTACTTACTCTTTTATTTGTATAGATATCTTATTAATACTCTTTATATTACTTTATTATAGGCATATTACAATTAGTAGTATTTCCATATACTTCCTATTATTTATCTTAACGTAGTGAGGTAGGAATACCAAACGTAGTGGTTTAGTCTATTATTCTTTACTTTATTATAGGAGCCATTCGGTCAACTAGACCTAGTTTCCCTCATTCCATTACTATTTAAACGAAGTAAGCGGAAGCTTACGGAGTGTTTTATTTAAATTATTATCACTTATAACGTAATACTCCATTTCCATTACGTGTATTTCATGTTACTATTTTTTATATTAAACGCTACGTGTTTCCACACTACGCTATTCTTAGTATATTATACCTCATATTGTATTCTTTAATGTATAGTATTTAGTATTACTTCTTGACATATTATAATTTTATTTACGTAATACTCCATTTCCATT
>JADGJK010000354.1:0-19072 GCA_027600645.1 Nowakowskiella sp. JEL0407
AACTCCAGCAACTCCAAACCCCAAGCAGGATAGTTTATGAAACAGCGAACAAAAATACTCTATTCCAATATCCATTTCGATAAATATCTCTGTAATCTGCAATGTTCCACTAACGCTCACAGTAACAGCCGATTCATGAACCTCTCGTTGGCTCCTTATAGAATAGGAACAGTATTCGTTTTAGGGACACTTCATTGTTAAGCGAATTAGTCGCAATGCAAATTGAACTGGTAATATCGAAAATAATCCGCGCATATTCACAGTATCCTTATATTCCATTGGAAGAGATTTTAAGTTTGTCCGCACGAAGGTAAAATCAGTCAATTGAACCCTAATTCAGTACGGCACGTTATCTACGATTTCCGTGGCATTGAGTAAATTATTTAATTTTAATATTGGATTGTTTGAACCTGTGTTTTTGAGTTTTGTCGGTTTTGAGTTCGTTGGGTTTGTCGTTTTGGGCGTTGTTTTTATCGACGGGCGCGTTTTGTGCGGAGATAATCCTTTCTTATAGTTGATTAAATTTTTAACGATAACGAGGATATTTTGATTTCAGCGTATTGGGAAGTAATGTTGGTTTTGGGAGCGTTTGGGATTTGAAAGTTGTTAAAAAGTCGGCCCTGGTGTGAAAGAAACGAAGGAATATAAAAAACGCAGAGATGGAGAAAAGCCGAGTAATTAATTGTGATGTTTGCATCAGTTATAACTTTTTGATGTACAGTTTGACCGTTGTTCTTTATTATTCAGTAATCTATAATTTGTTTTTTATTCTAGAAACAAATGATGCATTTATCGTATTTATCATTCACGATACCATTCAGTCTGTTTATTTTACTAGAATTTATACGTATAATTAATATCTCCTATTTGGGATCGTATTGAGTCGAAATGTTATTCTAAGGATTTATTGACGCAAAGGACGAAGGAATTCTGGTTGTCAGTCATGTTTATTTATTATTTGCATCCGTCGAGCGTTTGGCTGGAGTAACAGAATTTAATTAAAATGAAAAAAAAAACCCATGAAGCGTGATAAACGAGAGGGAGAGCAAAAGGGCAATTTAATCACAAATCCGATTATTATCCGTTTGATGGGATCTTCAGTCGGACAAGACCAGCAATTCAATGTACCGATTTAATCTGTACGCTTCCATTATGGAATACTTTAGCAAGCACAATGTGGGCTGAAGCGATCAAAGAGAGGGATTATCTATCCAAGTCAACGTTACATCTGGGTCGATCCGCGAAATCTTTCGATTCTTTCCACGGCAAATTCCTTTGTAAATTCCCTTTCGATTAGTTCAGTTGTGTTGAAACCCAAAGCATCAGCGTTCATTGCAAGACTGTCACAGAAATTATGATTTGCTGTTTATTCAAGTCTCCGTGATCCATTGATTTTGCATTTGGTCTTGGCAATTCCAGTAAATGGAAAAAAGAATGCGCGAGACTGAATCATTATGAGCGATTTATGGATTCAGCAGCACGAACAGCTATGATTAAAGCGACAATAAGGCTATCTCTGTGCTACACACCAGTACCTGACAACTGAACAAAATGGTAAGCCCTTCCAGCCCTGCAGAATTTTCATTTTTATCGACAAAAGAGACCGAGCGAATGAGGAGACACTCGTGGGATGGTTGATAGAGCAGTGGATGGATTGTTTTCTTCTTTAGCCTCCTTTTTAAATGCATTAATTCAAAAAAACTAAAATTTCGTTTTTTCTTCTTTAAAAGGTCACTCCGTTGAACAAAGTCAAGATTGTGAAAAAGAGGACGAAGAGATTTGTTCGTCACCAATCTGACCGTTACAAAAAGATCGACGTAAGCACCCTCGCACATTATTCCAATACAATCCACTAATCCATTTGCCTCTTTTTCACAACCCCCACCTTTATAAAAAAATATAAAACATCACAGGAATCATGGCGCAAACCCAAAGGTATCGACAACAGAGTCCGCAGACGCTTCAAAGGCCAAATCGCCATGCCGAAAATCGGATACGGAACCGCTGCCAAAGCGCGAGGACTCTTACCCAACGGATTCAAAAAATTCGTGGTGAGCAACGTGTCCGATCTGGAATTACTGTTGATGCATAACCGAGTGTATGCGGCGGAAATTGCACACAATGTTAGTTCCCGAAAGAGAGTTGCGATTACTGAACGGGCTCAGCAGTTGAATGTTAAGATTACTAATGCGGGTGCTAGAGTTAGGACTACGGTAGGGTTTCGAGAATTTGAAAGAAATGATGATACTAATTTTATTTTTTTTTTATTGTTTTTTTGTGTAGGAGGATGAATGATTTACATGAATTTTTTAAAAAAAATAATAAATTTGTTGAATCATTCAAAAAATCTTTATTGTTTCTTGTGTGTCGGTTGATATCCATTGATATCCTTTTTTTTTTTTACAACACGTTCCTTTCAAAAGTAATGGGAGCGGGTGCATCAACACAAAAACACCGTCCATATGTATTAAAAGCTCGGGATATTTACTCATTCACAAGAAAATATGAATGTAATATAACCTTTGAATCAATCGTCTGTTTCCAACTAAAAAAGTTATAAAAAATTTCCAAAGTATCGGTCGCAGAATTATATTTCGTGTATTTACAGTATCTAGATATCCAACGTGCAGTAGAATCGATGGAATCACAAAATAACTCGACTCGAACGATGAAGCTCATGGATCGCATCGTCAATGATCAGCGAACTCCGTTTCAAATGTTACTTGAGTACGATTGGTTATTTCATCGAGTAAGTAAAAGAAAATTGAAGATATTTGACTGAATTTAGTTAAATCTGGAATATTATGATTATTATGATTATTATTATTATATTTTTTTTTGAATCAAAGATATTTTTCAAGTTTTTCCCGATTGAAGATTTAAGAGAGTTACAATTTAATGATTTTTTGGAGGGGTTAATATCGTGGAGAAACAAATCGTATTCAGATAGATTATCATGTACGCAAAAGCATCTTTACCTGTTTTGCGTATTGAAACTCAAAAGGCGTTTGTTGTTTTTTTTAGTTGCGTTTGAGATTTTGGATATAGATGAAGACGGAATCGTTGGAATTTCTGATATAACGAGGGTTTTGGAGAATGTATTACATCGACAGGTAATTTAATAGGATCATTTACTTTTTTTTGTAAATGATATCGTGAACCGCTATTTTAAAAAAGTTGAAAATCGGAGACCAAGTATTCAATCGAAAAAACTTTAAATTCGGGAAATTACGGTTTTTGGGAACCGTTGAGTTTGCCGATGGTGTGTGGGGTGGGATTGAGTTTACTGAACCAAGTATAACGATTAAATATTTACTTTAATTTTTTTTTTATTGATTAATTTTTTGTGATGTTGTAGTTGGAAAGAATAACGGGAGCGTGAACGGTGTGTCTTATTTTAAATGTCGAGATCAATATGGGTTATTTCTTCCCGTCGAGCATATCGGATTGGTACAGTATTCGATTTTTTTCTTCTCTAAACGGTTTCGATTTCAAATTAAAAAAAGTTTTTTGTACACGGATTTTGTAGAAAGAACATTATACGGATGCTGTGGAAATGATTAATGTGTTTACGGATGGATCCAACAGTGATTCTTTTGATTTGGAAAGTTTTCAGGCGAGTATACAGAATGAATCGTGGATGATGGAGTTGATACAATCAGATCCGATTCCATCATGCCTCAAAGGATGAAATAAAAATTGGAAACAGAACTGAGAAAATAAAATGTTTCGATAGCACATGTTGAAAACACGTATATTTGTCTCATGTCTCATTCGGCTACTGGTGGTGGTGGAGAATATTGCTTCTCGGGCTTAATAAATAATTCATCGGGATCAACATCAATATCCTGGGCATACATTTCCTCCAAAACTTCCACGGCGGCTTTATCCAACACCAAAATCTCTGTATCCATCAAGGGCGACACGGCAATCTCCCTGGCATTCGCAACCAAAACTCTTTTTTCTGTCCACCGTCCCTTCTTATGCGAAATCTTATCCGCCGCCCTGACCAACATCCGGTGCGGTTCTTCATCACCATACAACAAACACAGTTTCTTTCCCGACAAATCAAAATTTTTTAAAAATTTCTTTAGTTCTAGTTTATCGGCGGTGGTTATAGAGTCGAATGATTCGATGATTAGGAGTTGGTCTTGGGCGAATTTTGCGGAGAGAGCGGTTTTTATTGCGAGGTTGTAGAGTTTTTGTTGAATATCGATTGACTTGTCGTGTGGTTTTGGCCCATGTACCGTATATCCTAAACACATACCAATTCCATTTTAATCATTCTTCCACAGACAGAAACAAAAAAAGGAATTATAAACAAATTAATTGGAATTGGTTACCTCCACGAAACATGGGAGCTCGCAAAGTACCAACACGAGCCTTCCCCCGTCCCTTCTGCGGAAACGGTTTCCTTGTAGATCCACGAACTTGACCCAATGCCAACGTCGACTCAGTTCCTTGTTCCCGCCAACTATCCTCGTATCGTAATGCACGGTACAGTATATCTTCACGCACAGGGAGTCCGAATACGGAACGGGCTAATTCGATGATTCCGAGCGGGAATGCGGTATCAGATTTGTGTATCCAAGCGTTCAAATACGGAGATTTCCACCAGAAGGCTTGAAACAACAGTTAGCGAGAGAGAGGAAAGAGGGAGAGAGAGTACAGTCCGGGTTGAGCAGGCTCTTGAGCTGCGAGGGCGCGATCCGGGCCACGGACGAGTACGGCCTGAGGAACAGCGAGGGAGCCGGCATTTGAGTGTCAAGGGTTACGCCACTTTGTCAATTGGACTGCGTTTTTTTTCTTTCCCTCACGCCACTTTGTCAAAGTCTAGTGAGTTTTCTTCCTCCCTTGACTCTCTTTGCTTCCCCTGCACTCCCCCTGTGTCCCTATTCCCGTTGCGTTGCTTTTTCTGATTGTTTTAAAATCTCTTACTGAATTCCTTTTTTTTCATTTAATTAGAATATGTCAGAGGCTGTTCAGTGCTACGGACGTAAGGTACTAAGAGAATCCCTAATCAACTCATCACCATCCAAATTCCCTTCAAAACAAAACCCCACTCTCTCCAAAAGATTCCAAAATTAGAAGAAAAATCCAATTGTGCTCACTGTAAAGTCTCTCTTTAGAAAACCGCCACCGCCGTTGCCCATTGCAAGCGTGGACGAGGATTGATTAAGATTAACGGCTCTCCAATCGACCTTATTCAACCAGATATCTTGAAATTCAAAGTCTACGAACCAATTTTGATTGTTGGAAAGGAAAGATTTGCTGGTGTTGATATTCGTGTCAGAGTTAAGGGTGGAGGACAAGTTTCTCAAATTTACGGTACGTCGAGATTGTGTTTTTTGGAAATTTGGATTATTTTTTTTTAATTAATCATTTGCTTTGTAGCTATCCGTCAAGCTATTGCCAAGGCCATCGTCGCTTACTACCAAAAATGTACAGTGCATTTATAAATATCTTTTTCGTTTCTAATTCTCTCTCTCTCACAGACGTTGATGAACAATCAAAGAAAGAGATCAAGGCCACTTTAGTAAGCTACGACCGTACGTTACTCGTCGCTGACCCGCGTCGGTGCGAACCAAAGAAATTCGGTGGTCCAGGTGCTCGTGCCAGATACCAGAAGGTAACCAGAATTCATTTTTTTTCTTTATTAGATTTAACTTTTTTTTTTCTCTTATGTTTGTTTGTTGTTGGATTTTGTATTCTATAGTCTTACCGTTAAAAAAATATATTACTTCTGGGAAAAAAAGACCCACAACAAAGAAACTTGAATTATCAGAGTGAAGAATGTGTGAATCTTAATTTTATTACAGATAAACTGTCCACATTTATTCATTCCAATTTTAAAAAAAAATTCCCAACTCCTATTCAACCTAATATCGACGAAAACAACCCCGATTTCTTCTCTGGTGCGTTCGCTGCCTCCGCTTCAGCTTTCATTTTATAATATTTCTCCTCTACCATTTTCAATCTCTTCAACTAATAAAAAACCATTCCAAAACTCAATTAAAACTCCAGCCTATACCAAAAGAAAAAAAAACAGTCAATGAAGTACCTCCTTTTTGTGATATAGACATTCGTTATAATCCTCGTATTGGTTTTTACATTCTATCGGGTCGTCGACGGAGACATAACATTTTGCGAATTCTTGCCAGAAGGGGAAACAGCGGCCTCGGCCTCCGTTGGTTCCAAATCCACTCGACATTTTTGTTGATAGCGGAGTTTTTGATTGGTTGTCAAATCGGAGTTGTTGAGAATTGGGGAATTGGAAATTCGATGTTGGGTTGATGAGTTTGTTTGAGGGGGTTGGAGTTGTGGATTTTAAATGGGAGTAGGGTTGAAGAAAATGAAAGGGAGAGGTGGAGTTCACAGTTTGCACGCTTTCGAGTTGAATTATCAGTTTAAAGTTCCGAGTCGAAGCGATGAAGGAAAACAGTAGAAAATTCTGATCAGATATATATATCTTACTTGATATCGATAGCTGCTTATAGTTTTAGGATTAATAAGATAGATTCTTAAAACAATTTTTTTTAAATTTATATTTGTTAGTGGAGAGCATTATTCAAGATTTGTAGTTTTTTTTTGGTGATATTCGTAAATTTTTTTAATCAAGTTGATCTCGATGTTTTTGGTTTTGTGTTTATTTAAAATAGGGCAAACGACGTCCAGTTACAAAAATTTATGGATCAGCAACGCAGTGTACATATTACACAATTATAGATTCAAACTACGAATTTTTTTATCAGAACAGACTCGAAAAAAAAAAAATTAATTGAGGACAGTGATCTGCCGTAGATTTAATCTTACACCAAGGGAATTAATCAGTAATAAAAAAAGCGACTTCTTTATAAAAAAACAATCCATGATCTTCCGATCAGCTTGAGGTTGATGCTATCTTCGAAGAGGGATTTGGTATCCTTGTTTGAACTTCCGGAAAAAATTTTCCATGCGTCGGATATCGACATTGCCATGGTAAGTCGTTTCGTTCTTTCATGATTTCCGAGTTTTTTTTTTAAGCATATGCGTTTATTTAGGAATTCAAATATTGAAAGATAAAGGAGTTACTTCTTCGATAGCGTCCTTTTTAGATTCCCAAAATCTCTGCCATGGTTTCGTCGGAGAATCAAACCACGAATACCGATAAAAAATTTAAAAAAAAATATTAAAAAAGACAACTCAAACGTTTAATCCACATCATATAGTAAAGCTATCATCAATGAGCTCAATTTAATATGTTTATAAGCACGATATGCCTAGCGCTACTGCATGCTTTGTGAAAAAAGAAAAACAAAAACAAAAGTCATTCTCGAAAACCAGTGTTGTTTGCGATGGTGATTAAGGACTTTTGATAGTGTGGGACGTTGCTAAAAAAATCAGGAAAAATCAGGTCAAGAAAGTGTTCTTGCTCATTATTATATCATTCTTTAAAAAAAAAACACCTATATTGTTTACATCAACATCAACAAATGAGTCGAAGGAAGCACTTTTTTTTTAAAATCAATGACAAAGCATAACGCTAATTTATTTGCATTTTTCTCGAGTAATTTAGAACTTAAATTTCCTCCTCCACCAGCAGTCTCAATTCTCAACCGATCTCGAGAATTCTCAACCGTAGAATTCTTTCCAACAACGAAACAATCCGTTATTTATCCCCAGCTTTCGAATCAGAATGTTTTCCTCCAATTGCTCTTTTTTTTCCTCCCTCCGGACAATATAATACTCCTTCGAAAAGTACAGTATAGAAACTTCCAATTTCTTCAAAAACTCGATCTTGATAAACAAGAAAAAAGTTCGAACAGATTTTTCAGCAACGGAACTGCGTATTTTACCTCACGTATTACTCCATCAACTCAATTGTGTAATCCTGAACCTCTAAATTCTTCGATTTAAACAAAAGTGCTCAACAATTGTTAAAGAGATAAATGTGATTCTATATACCAGGTCGGAATCCAAATTTTTCTCAATATTACCGAATAACGACGCTTAAATATCTCCGGATCCGTAATTCTTGTGTTTTGTCATATGCGTATGAACTCCACCTAAATACAGATAAATTTAAGATATATAATTTTAAAGAAAAAAACATGAAGACGCACTTCTTCCACTCCAAGTCGGTCAGGGCCCGCTTTCACCGACCAAACACAATCTCGAAAATTCGAAAGAAACAGCTTGCCTCAAATCATTTATTGTCTCGTAGTGCCCAAAGCCTTCTCCCAACTTCGCCGCTCTTTCTAAACGTCAGATTATTCCAACATCCCTGTCTCGCCGCAACAGCATTGAAAGCTTTTAATACTGCATCACACAAGGAGAATTTTTTTAGAGCGGAGTTGTTGGTTGGCAAGAGATGTTTGGTTTTTGTGAGAAATTTCTCTATTGCGAAAAATATCAAGCGAATGAGATTTAATTCATCAACTTGAAAATTACCAGGATCAATACCGTAAGAAATCGATCACGGGCACTAAAATCCGTTCCATTTCCATCTGTTGTCGAAGCAATTTGTATGTACGTTGATCCTATATAATAATATTTATTAACCCCCGAAAGTAAAGGCCTAAAGTAAATTACCTTGAAATTCTTATGCAAGTCCTTTAATTCCGTCTCCTTCTTGTTCGTTTCATTATTTCGCTTTTCTTGGGTTTGATATTCACGCATGAGAGTTAATTTGTAAGTCGCCGGAGTTGAATTGCGATTTCCTTTAATCCCGTCGAGCCCCCAAACCGACTCAAATTCATATATGATAACTTGGCCTTGAGCTATGTTGGTAAGTTTCCGTTCACGGACGATTAACGTGCAAAGGCTCACTCGAATATCTAAATAAGAATGCAACGTTACAGTACCATACTTTGGATTCTGTTATTGGCGACGACGAACGATATCCAACATTTGAAAGCGGATAGATATGCGAACAAAGATTCGCTAAACTTTGGCGTCTTTGATTGAAGAATTGCCCGAGTACATCCGGTGCATCACAATCTTTCATTATTGCTTTGATGCGTCCACCGTGAAGGATTGCCCTTCCATACTTGCACTTTCTCCATCTGTAAATTCTAACGATGTGTAGACCCAGTTGGCGAACGCCAGCCAAAAATCTAACCCTCGTCATCTGATATTCTGTGGAGGACCGATGATATTCAGATTTCGTTTGGTGTATGAATGCGAAACATACCAGGTCGAGGATGTGCTTTTGACAACGCCGAACCGTTTGATTCCAACATCAGCATGTGGAACCAGTAACTGTGTGGATTTGTTGGTTACTACTATACTGCCTCGCCGAAAGTAAAGTCGAGTATTTCTCGGATGTCAATCGCCCAAAGAACCTGCTACCAAGCTTTCGTACTCACGCTCACTTATTAATCAGGCCCATCACTCCTCCCCAAACATCATCGCATTCACCACACCTTCCAATCAACAACGACCCCTTTCGTTTCCCCCATTGTCAACATCTGATCAGACCGTCCGTGACTTACGCAACTCTTCAGCTTTCTAAAACTCGCACTCAAATTCGACAAAAAAAAACCCAACCCTGCGACACATCCCACCGAAGGAAATTCCTGACTATCCAGATCGATTCTCGCGGAATCATCTTTTCATCTTCTCCCACACTCCTCTTTCTTGCTAAATCTCTTTTGGGTGAAGCTCAGATGTATTTGTTTACAACTTCCATTAGGTCTCCGACTCCATCAGTTCCGATACATCAACATTTTCTCTTTTTCAAGTACTTTCCGATGGTTGTTCTTCGTCGGTTCCTGAGTTGGGTTGTTGAGCGTACTCGTAAATGAACGTGCCCGTGAGGTATGATAATGAAAGGGCTGTGTTGAAGAATACTTAAAAGTTAATTTAAAAAAAATCCGAGAAATTTTTGTTACTTACATTGCGATGATCTTGAAACTTTTTAGTTGTTCAAGTCATATAGCAGCATTACTCTCTGCGGAAAGATTTACAATATTTCTTGAGATATTATATATCGCAGCTAACAAACCCAAAATTCAGACATAATTTAGGAACTGATTTTTTCTTCTCGTACCTCTTTATGCGGGAAAATAAAAAAATGAGACAGCTAGTATGAACAACGAAATAATTTTGCGAACTCGCGGGAATTTAACACCAAAAATCTAAGGATATCAAAAATTTAAATTAAAATATTTAATAAAAAACGTCAAAATCAACCTTTTTCAGAATCCTTCTCAAACCCGCAAATGCTTTGTTCTAAGTACTCAAGCTCAAGATCCGACACTCATTCTTCTGCCCGGTTTTCCCACGATAATTAAGCGCGCACAATTCAAAGGATGCCAATAAGGTAGGCTCCTCCATTTTCCAATTCGAAATCATCAAAGATGGCAAAAATTCCAACGCAGCAACGCACGCAAAAGTCCATTTTCAATCTTTAAACCGATGAAACTGCAAAATTCCAAATCGTCAATTTCCCACGACCCCAAAAGATTCAAAATCGGTTCAGCAATAAAAGTCGTACGTTAATTTTCTGGATTCGGATCACTTGTGCTGAGTTTCCAGAGCAGAACTTATTTCGCGAGGGGACAAGAAATCGAAAGAACGTGAGCCATAGCCGAGAGCGATCGTTAGATTCGTTTAATTGACTTGAAGAGCGACGGAAGTCCTCAAAGTAATCCAAACCTATAACAGATATTATTAATCCTCGTACATATGTTATTTGAGAGATAAAGATACCCAAACTTACTTTCTTCCTTTACCTTGCAGCAGGAGAGCTTGTCAGAATTGGTCTCTTCTGAATATATTGCTTGCTTTGGAACTCAGTTCACTCACGTATCCCAGTAATGACGAAGGACCAATATACATCAAAAGATCACAATTCCGATAAACCTTATCCCCAAATGGAGCTGACGAGTAAGAGTTGTTGTGAAACATTCTCTCATTTGGCTCATTCTCACAAACAACATAACATAACCTAATGATACTCAATAGTCAGTATCCATAAAAATACAAATCAATCAAGTTATACCTGAAACTCCATGATCATCCACAAGAATTAGCTTGTGCAAGTTGGAAATTAATATTTTCTCTGAATTTTTTGATTGCTTTGGAACTCAGTTCACTCACGTATCCCAGTAATGACGAAGGACCAAAATACTCAAACAGAAAATATCTCTTTCCAACAAGAGTCTCCCCCATCAAAATCATGTGATTGCTATGGAACAAATGTTCATAAGCTTAACCTCCATAAAGAGTATCATGGACTTTGCAGTAGGAGTTCTTTGATTTGCACAAGGAACAAAATACTCAAACAGAAAATATTTCTTTCCAACAAGAGTCTCCCCCATCAAAATCATGTGATTGCTATGGAACAAAATGTTCATAAGCTTAACCTCCGTAAAGAGTATCATGGACTTTGCAGCAGGAGTTCTTTGGTTTGCACGCCAAGAACCTATTCGAATTAACCCTGTTAAACAAGTTCTTTTAGAATTTGAAACAATTAAAACGTGTAAAATCGATTTATAGTACATACTTTGTAAATGCGAGTATAATCCATTTCTAAATAATCAGCCACGCGATCCGTAACCTGTGGTTTGGAGCATATTAACGAATTGGAAATGTGATCAAAGTAATAAACAACTTACGATATTTTTCATACAGAACTAATTTTCTCGCAGTTTAAGGAAGCAGCGAACGATTTGGGTCAAGCGAAATAGTATCATACTGAGTGTGTGTCGTGAGAAAGAAGTCGCCAGGTGGGTAGTGCGCGAAAGCAAACCGTTGGCTTCAAGTGGTGAAAGATCAAAAGCGGCGATTGCAAAGGCACCCATCCTCCAAAATAAATCTATTGCGCAACCCGCCGAGCTTTCAAGTCCGTTCGTTTTTGTGGCATGAAAACATCAAACGCGGGAACTCTGCATGATAAGAGCGACTACATTCGGGAAATTGAACATTTCGGATCGTTTTAGCCACGAAGTTGAAGATAACGGATTCCTATAAAGATGCCCATCACGTAAATTTGGCGGCTGGCCAAAGCGACGGTGCCACAGAATATTAAGGATTCTAAATTTCTGATGCGAGCGTCAAATGCAAAGTTGCTAATGAAGATACGACCGAATGAGGATGTTTAAATCCGTAACTAAGATATGAAGTTCGATGTTGCGGACGCTTGAGATTCGATTGTTTCTTTGGTGCGAATACGTTCTTGTGGAATATTAATATATATGAGTGATACTGAAGGCGCTATTTACGGCCCGATTGTTCAATATTGGGGCGATAGTTTGTAAAGTGGTTATTGAAAGGTTTGGCTTTCACAAGAATAGTTTCGCTCGCAGAGACTTAACGACGCGACGTTTATAAATCCACCGATGATCAAGAACATTCGATAGATGAGATTACATTTGTCCGAGAACAACGAGGTCAAAGGCCAAAGAAAAGAATATCAGACCGCAACGCAAAAGTGTTTTTGAAAAAATGCAAAATAAATCGAGTGCAAAAGCAGTTCAAGCGCGATTGTACAATTCTTGTGATGTAATTTCGTACTTTTCGCCAGAATCGCAACAAGGTTGGCCAAATTAATTAAGCATCGTCAACGTACGGAAGACGGGATCCAACAACGAACCGGCTTGTCTAGCTTCAAAATAAAATCAAAATATTAAAAATGCCTGAAGTTGTTGTGAACGTCTTCAAATTACGGTAAACTGACGGTGGCCACTGGCATGTATTTTCAAGTTATAAAAACCTCAGCTGCTTCTCTCCGCAAATATTGAATAAAGAAGCTTTGCTTATAAGACCAAGGCGAGGCAGCGATGGCTGAAAATCAGTGTTCTCCGACTTGACGCGTGATAGCAACTTCGAACGTTTTTGATCTACGTGCATTTTGACGAGTTAAACACAAAACAAAAATGGTACGCGTTTATTTAAAAATACTTTCTCTCTTTTGATCTATCACATTCTAATTTGTTATTTTATATCTCTCTTTAGTCATCATGTGATTCTCATTCTGCCAACGATTCACTTCCCACTTCTCCCCCATCACATTTGACAGTGAATTCGGCGCCTTCCAGCCCTGCGGACCCCGAAAAAGAATTGGAGATTGTGAAGATCTTTACGGATCAGTTTTTTTTAGGTCTCTTCGCGAACAGTAAATTAATCCCTTCTCCCGGTGCTTTTGTCAAATTATATCGCAACCATGATTCATCCACCCTTCACACACCAATGTACGTGACGGATTTATACAATGCACAAATTAAAGATGCTATTAAGTACGCCTCTCTTCATTTCGATGAGGAAATCGCCTTGGGTGACGCCGCCGGTTCCGAAACAACTACCTGTAAAGACTTGCATCCGAAACTATTAAAGTTTTCGCAAAAACATGTATGATTAAGAGCTGCTTTATTTTTACTAGAATAACTTGAACTCTTTACAGGATGATGAAAACTTACTGAAGCAAGTTAAGGCAATAATGATTCGACCACCTACCACTGATATAGTTCTACCGGATGCCCCCAACCACACCGTTATCGTAGAAACCGATGATTCCGAGCATTTAAACAAGCGTAAAGCTGGTGAAGATTCTCTGGACAGCTCTTAAAAGCAAAAGATGACAAATGTCGAAGAAGACGGAAACAAAAAATTGGATCAGACCGAGGAGGTCTTTATTTTTTATGATTATTTCTAATATTTCTTATGTAAATTATGTCTTATTTTAAAAAGGATTTAACGGATGGGCCACATTCACATTCACGTACCATCCAACAAGAACTCACCGGATTTAAAGCAGATATAGGTACAGTATTCTTTTTATCCACTGTAATCCTTTGATGTACTGATAATAGATTTTAGCAAATGGGCTTACTCAAATGGAAGTAGTTGAAGCGGAGAACAATGTGATTGAACGGTTGGAAGGTATTGTGAACATGCTGAATGGACAGTTGGCAGGTATTATGTTTTTGCAATCTACTCGACCTCAATAATATATTATTGGTATTGTTTAATTTTAGGGCTTGCTCAGATGGGAACGGTTATGCAAAATCACGGTACTGTTTTCTCATCAACTACTTCAATCTCTTCGTTATGTTAAATGTAAATTGTATATCCGTACTCATAAATGTGTTAGATTTATACAAAAAAAAAAAGAACCTTCATGGATGTTGACGGAAATGCAAAACCGGTATCTCAACAAGGTACTTTTACCAATTTCTTCTCAAAATATACTGAAACGGTAAACATTAGCTAACACATCGGGAATGACTGAACCGAATACGGCAAGTTTCAAGGGTCGTGGGGTCCGCAATGCAGTTGGATTTATCCCTTTTCAAGTTTAAGCTAATTTATTTGTTGTTAGGTTCGCGATATGTATTTCAACAGCTTTATAACCGAATCGCAAGCTTGTTGGAAAAGCATCTACTCTCCGTCAGAACTGCCGCCAACATCCAGTCATCACCAAGTGAACTCGCACAAATCAAAATTTTCGATGTGAAAAATGGAACAAATGCGAAGTTGTTTCAATCCCAAATTGCGCAATATCGCAGTGCGAAAGTCCCAATCATCGACCGCGTTGAAACGATTTCTCATAAGGTCACCGAGCTTTGGTATGCTTGATATTAATTTTTAAAGTAAAAATAACTAACGTTTCCCTAGTCAAAAGTTATATGCGGAAGACAGATACAAAGACATCTTTTTGATGAATAAGGAAGATTCGTTTAAGCTTTTTTTGGACCCGATCTGTGAAATTCTTCGGGAGAATACAGATGTAAAGTTTAATGTGGTGGGTGAACGTCATATGTTGGGAAAACGACCGCTGTATGAGTTCTTTAGTATTTGCTCATTTCACGCAACGGGTAAGCGAGAGATTTCAAATTTTAAAAATTTATAATTTGTCTCTTTAGGGAACATATTTTCAGGAGTTCATAATCCGAGCGAACCAACCAACACTATTACACAAGCAAAAACCGATATGACTTTATAATATTTATGAGCATGATATATTCTTAAAACTTTACTACTGTAGCAATGCAGCTAACTTTGGAAAAATGGAGAGAGGTATATAATAATATTGAGGAAGAGGATAAGATAAATCTAGAGTGGGACATGTTTACATCTTGGGCACTTATTTTCGATGGTATCCATCAATTTATGAGATAAATGCGTACGTTAGGTTTTAATTGCAGCTTACTAGGGCAAGCATTGGAACTTCGGTCTGCAAATCTGGATGATGGAGAGGTTTATTATGAGGTCAAAGAAGTTTGCACAGTCCCGTTGGAAATTACCTGGGAAACAATGGAAAATATGATCCGATTCTTCATCAAAGTGGCAATGGTAGTATACGGAACAGAAGCGTTGTTAACCGAATTATTCAACAAATTGAAGAAACGCAACGTATTATTACAGCGTGAAAAAAGACGCACATCACCAAAAGTAAGCGCGCATTTTTGCCAAACTTCAATTTCAAATATAATCCTCTTTTTTGTAGTGACTGTATCAAATTCAGGAGAAATGCTTGGTAAGAATTGGATTTAAATAAATAATTAATATCTGATATAAAAAAAAATTTGAAAGTAAATAACCAATAACATCCAATTGTCGCAACGATAATAAATGTATTGAAAAGTTTTATAAAAATTGCGTTGTGCATTTATATTTCAGCCAATTCCTACATGGGTGGCCGGTTGAATGTTTATCAAGCCAAATACTGCGATGGTTATTAAATAATTGGTAGCCAATAATTACATTTAGGGATAATTCGATGCATCGGTGAGGTGTTTTAAATCTAAATTTGATAGAAGTTTAAATTTGCGTTTTCGGGGAAGGTTGCGTTCATCCCAGCTAAAAAAAATTACCGTCAGTGTTGTGGATGATCTGAAAAATGTCTGAGACGAGATTTGAAATTTTTTTCTAGAACTTGAAAATGGGTTAACGATGGGATGCAGCAATAAGAAGTGAATTTTGCTCAACCCGGTCACTTCTACATTCTTACGGTATAATACAGTTGAGTTTCGCTTTCTAAATTTTTGTTTCGTATAAATTAACCTGTGATAATTTGCATGGAGATTGATGATTTGTCGTTTTGTAGGTGATGTGGCAGTTTTTTGGTCAGAGATTATATTGAGAGTTCGTTGGAAAATATTTTGGCAAGGAGAACGGTTACTTTTATGGTTATGCAGATTGCTGCGGACACTTTTGGAGATGCTGTAAGGCATCAACGAGCGACACCCAAGTGAAAGGTTACCTCCGGACCACATGACCTCACTCAATCAACTGGATTCCGATGTCCGGTGCTGGAAAAAACCGCTTTATTGTTTACTCTCATTGATGTGACATCAATCAGATGTTTCATATCAAATTAATACCCAATTAATACGCTGCCATCTTGCAAACATCATCCGCTGTTGACATTCTAAATTCTGTTGGGATTGCGGTGAAACAAATTAGATTTTGCCATCATTGTTCAAACGGTAGAGTATAAAAGAATTACAAGCTTGTGCTTGAATGAATTACAGGATATAACCAAGCGAAAATAGAGCCGTTGAGCTTGAGAGAAAATCACAGATATGTAAATTTCATTTGTCATCCGCAAAACAACGGTTCCAGTCCAATTTTAAAAACTCTTAATTAATATGTTGATTCACTGGACTCACTAATCAGTGTTAGAGTTGAAGCGAGACATACAATACTTTCATTATCACCGTCGCAACATGATTTCAAATCTACAATTTCCCCAACTGGCCGCTAGCTGATGAGATAAAAGTTGATGAAGTATTGACGGAAAGCAATCGATCTGGACGATGGGAGTCTGGCACAATCTTTTATCGAAGTTCATCAGGGCGTTGAAAACCAGACGGTTCCGTTGCGAGTTTTATGAAAGGAAGGCCCGTAATTTCAAGTGCAGGGTTGCAAAATAACAGCATTAACGGCAACATCAACACTGCGTCGCCAAGAGTTTCCAATCGCTCATAATGGTCTGGGTTTTTTGTTGAAGGTGCTGTGAATGTTTGGACGATGGCGATGATGATGATGATTATGAGGATGATGAAGATGTAATTTTTTGAATTTTTTTGAATTTTTGTGTGTGTAATGATGATTTTTTTGTTGTTCTGAAAAAGGATACTATGACTGATGAACAACGTATGGAGAAAGGACGACGAATGTTTCAAATATTTGCAGCGAAAATGTTTGAGCAACGAGTGCTGACCGCCTATCGTGAAAAAGTGAGATTTTTTTTTATTTTTTTTTTAAAAAAAATAAATATTGAACTGATGGAATTCACTAATGCATTTATTTTCAAGTTGCTCGAGAACGACAGCAACGTTTTCTGGAGGAATTGGAGAAAGAAGAACGATTAAAAGAACTAAGCGAAGAACACAAACAGAAGAACAAAGAAAAGAAAAAGGCCCAAAAAAGGTATTCTTATCGATATGAGAAGTTCAATTTACAATTTTGATTTAATTTGTTTTAGAATTCTAAAGCAACAGAAAGAAGAAGAACGACTGCAAAAGAACGTGAGAGATTGGCGGAAGAAGAGAGGATTAAGAAGGAGAAAGAAAGAAAGCGGAAGAACAAAGATATTTATTTTAAAAAATGGAAGCATAATTTGCACATCAATTAACTCTGCTATTCCGGAAAGACTGAAACGTGAAGTTGAGCGTGCAAAACGTGAAGAAGAACGACGTCTGAAAGAGGAAGCTGAAAGGCAAAAACGTGAAGCTGAGCGACAACAAAAGTAAGAGGAGAGACGGAAACAGCGAGAAGCAGAGGAGCGCAAACGTCGTGAACGAGAAGAGAGAGAAAGGAAAGAGAGAGAAGGACGCGAAGCGCGTGAAAAGAAAGAAAAGGATGAAAGGGACCGGATCGCCAGAGAAGAGAAAGAAAGAAGGGCAAAGGAAGAAAAGAACAGGAAAGAGAAAGAGAACGGGCTGAAAGTGAAGAGCAAGAACGTCGAGCTCAGAAAGATGCTGCTTTACAAGCGAAAGCTGTGAGTATCAGCATCTTAGACTTAAGAATGATCTGTATTCATATTTATTTTACAGGCTGCCAAGGCAAAGCCGCAACAGCCAGTTTCAACCGCCCCTGTTCGAACTCAAACTCAACCAGCAATCCGTGCTGTACCCATCATTACCGCCGTAACAATCCCCCGTTACAAAATCTCCCTCAGTTTGTACCCACATCCAAGTTTCCTGTATCTCCTTTAAATCCAAACCTGATTCCGCATTCGATCTTTTCCACCCAGCCGCTTCCATAAAACCCTTCTGCTGAAGCCTTCCGACCCCCTATTCAACCACCGATTTCTCAATCAATTCGCCGCAGCGACTTCCAATACACTCGATTCACAGCACAGCACAGCAATCATTGTTAACCACAATTATCAAGTGCACCAGGCATGGTAAAACCACCAACGTTAAAGACGGATACGCAACAACTGTCTCTTCCACAATCACAACAAACAGCTTTTGCTGATTACGATCAAACTTCATTGGTGTATCCATCCATTGGACCTTCAGGATTTTGGGCCGACCCAGCGATGAAACCACCACAACCTCCATTAACTCGAAACTTGTCATCATCTTCCGCATCACTGTTGAGCAAAATGAAGTCGGTTGGATTTATTGGGCACAGTAAAACCAACATGCCGGCATTAATTCCTGCACTAATTGGTCTACCAACACCAATTCAACGACCCGAAAATTCCGAGAAGAAAGTAGGAACGCCAACAGTGCAAGAAGACGATGATGGCGTGATTGGAACCAAAAATCTCGGAGGAGAGATTTTGAAAGACGAAGAGCGAAAGAGTTTCGGACATTTTTCATTTTCGAGTGGAATATGGAACGCGCCAGGGTCGAATGGACGATTGGTGAGGAATAACAGTACTGGATCGAGTGCAGTCATTGGAAGTTATGAAGTATTGGGGAATGGGATTCCGACCACGACTAGGTTGTTTGAGCAAGAAGTGGAACATGGGATCCGATGATAAATGGAGCACCGGGAAGTATGGAATGTATCATCCTGGGTATTTGCCGCCACCACCGACGCCGTTGGGAATTTCGATTGGAAGTACGGGTGTCGCTGGAAGTGGAAGTTTGCCACCTACGTCGACGATGAGTGCCTCACCTAATTGGAA
>JADGJK010000355.1:0-19047 GCA_027600645.1 Nowakowskiella sp. JEL0407
ACCGGTTTTTAAAATAAAATTTATAATTTAATTTCTTACCATTGGGCGCAAATCAATTAAAAATCCAATTCCCGCATCTGCATTCAAAAAAAAAAAAAAAAAGAATCGTTAAATCAATCTCACAAAACCAACACATCAAAATCTCTCTTGAATACCTTTATTCGCACGCACACACGATAATATAATTATATCCTTTTCTTGTCCCTGAAACCCGTCAACCGTGTTTACGTCAATGTAGTCCAGTACTTTAGGTCCGAATCGGTCGCTTAACCGTTGCTTGATTTTCTTACTTTGCAGTTTATACGGTGTGATTACTATAATTCGCAAGAACAAAAATATATAAACAAACGTCAAAGGTAAATTAACAAGTCAATAGGTTTTTTACCTCCGATTTTAGTTCCAAACTACACACAACAAAAAATAAAAAAAATTAAAAACACTCCATAAAAACAAAAAAAAACATCAAAATACTCTCTTTTCATACATTAATCTCCGGATGTAAATTACACAACATCTCCACCAACTGTACACACGCCTCAACTTCCTGCGGATTGAAAATCGAATACGACTGTCCCATTTCTTCCTTCCCGTCCACGTCAAATAACCGGTACGGTGATAGTAACGGGTTAAGATGCCACGGCGCTTCGCATACTTTGTCGAGTCCCGGCGCGTCTTCGAGTTTTTTGTCGTAGAATAGTAGACTGGGTAGTCGTGAGATTTCTGGGTGCATTCGGTATTGGATACTGAGATATAAAAAAAAATTTATGTACGTATGAATCAGTTTAGCATAATTTTGATAAATTTTTTAAAGGAATGAATTTACTTCAGTAGTTGCACAGATTGTGGTTTTTCTAACATGACTCGTTGGAAAAGTGATCGTTCGTATGCGTATCCTTGTGCGTGTTTTGACAGAACTGTCGGAGGCAACTGGTTTGGATCTAAAATACGATTCTGTGAGTTTCACAAAAATTTTGAAATCTCGAAAGGTTCATTTTACCTCCAACCATGATACATTTCTTGGCACCGTATCGGAGTGGAATCACGGACGAGATTTCGATTGACTGACAAGCTTCATCAACAATTACCTGATTATTTTAGAATGAGATTAGGAGGAGTTTCAGCGAAATCACACCACAGATACTCACAATCGGAAACTCGAGATTTTCCAAGCTGGCAAGTGCATCACTTCCGGCACTATTAAGTGTACAAAGCCTGTAAAAAAACCAAATCCATCATCAACGGATCATAATCCCAAACACAATTTTCTTACACAACATTTGCTTCCTTCATTATAGTCATCTTGGCATTAAACTTTGCATCATCCAACTTGCGTCCAAAATCTTTACTTTTAGATTGCTCCACCTGCAACAACTTGAACAACTCCGACCGCTTATCAACCACATCCCGAATCTGCAACTCAATATTATTCAATTTCTCCATTACGTCCTTGGAAGACTTTTCATCATTCATGCTTTGCTCAATCGCACTTCGCGATTCCCTCAACCGATCGCGCTCCGCCGTTAAATTATTAATCTTCATTCGCAAATCTTTTACCTTCTCTTCCGTTCCGTCTTTCAATAAACTATTATACTGTAATCCCAACAACGCTTCTTCCACCAAAGACTCCAACGACACGTCCCGTACATCCGGATGAATCGAATCGCCGGACCCAACCCGAACAATTTTTAACGACACAGATTTCCCACCCAACCAATCAAACGACCCTTTCTTTAACCGACGCACAATTTCGTCACATGCTGCGTTCGATGGTGCGCAAACAAGTACTCGGCCTCGCATTACATCCATCTTTTTCGAAACCGTCGTTGTACTTGATTTTTTCCCGAATCCTTCGTTACTGGGTGTTATAATTGCACTTCCACCCGCTGACCCACCGGCGACAAGAAAAGATCCTATTAATCCTAAAATCGTTTTCGTTTTACCAGTTCCCGGTGGTCCTAATAATAAATATACAAACATTAATATCTTTAAAATAAAAAAATAAAAAAAAACTAGCGCTGGTTTGACGCTAAAATCAAAATACCTTGAATCAACACAAACCCAGTTTTCTGTCCGACCGCAGTAGCTATCGCCTTCGCTTGCGGTTTATTAACTTTCAACCTTCTTTGCGTCTCTAAAATCACCCGATTCTCTGGAATATACGGCCGAACAATCGACGGATTCAAAATCTCCGGACACAAAGGGATCATCGGAACATTGATCAACGCCGCATACTCTCGATTTACAGTGGTCAACTGGAACATTCGTCGCGCTAGAAACTGTGTTGATGGTTGCAGTGTCGGGACAATTGTGCTGAATCGGGTGCCGATGTGTATTCGACATACGAGGTTACTTGTCTCCCCTTGATATTGTATTTGCGTCACTTGTCCGAGAAAGTATACGGTTGTGGAATCCACAGGGTAAATGTTTAATATATCTCGTTCGGTGATTTTTCGGTCTCTTATTTCTTTTGTTGCTGTTGTGAATCGTAAATCTAAAAACAAAAGAAATAAGAGATTTACAAAATATTTTGAATTTGGGGGGGGGGGTGAAATCAGTAATTACCGTGAAAATCGTTAATACCGTCAACTTGACAAAGTTGAAACACCAATTCCTGCTCAGTGGATTCTGAACAAGCGCGGACAAATTGTTGCCAACATTCGACCAACAACAACGGTTCGATTATATCCGCGTACTCAACAGCAGACGAAAACTTTGTCGGAATAGTTTTCAACGCAAGATCGAATCCCGGTGGGGTATCTCCCTCGAGTACCTTCCCAGGCTCGCACTCCCACGTCAAGATATGTCGATACAAATGTGTCATATCTCTAACTGGTTTTGGTTTTACGATTTCATTGGAGTTGTTTGCATTACTTCCATTTGTGCCTCGATTTTTAAATAGTGAAGTGATTGGTGTAGAATCATCCCGCATCGTTTGTCGCTGCGGAACTCTCGTGCGTGATCGTGTGTTCTTTTGATTTTCTGCGACCAACGCAGCGATTCCACCGTCTTCATCCTCGTCATCCGATCCTTCAGCGCTAATTGATGGAACGACATCAGATTTGAATGGTTTTCCTGGGAACAGTGCACCGGTACGTTGCGGAGCGTTATGGTCGATCGCAACTGGCTTTTGGATTAAAGCGGGTTTCAGTAATCCCTTGGAGCGAGCGTCATTGTTAACTTCACCGCGCAATTGTTGAAGTTTGCTTTTTCCGGCTGTTGATGATACCGCAGGTTTTTTGAAGCCTGTCGTGCGTTTGATCGGAATGGGTATTGAGGGTGTTTGTTTAGATGACGTGGGGAACCAATTTTCAGGAGAGATCGTTTTCTAAAATAAATTAAAAATAGAGAAGATTTTAACCAGGTATACATGTATTAAATATCGTGCTTCAAACCTTTACAACAGCGGGTGCTTGCTTTTCTTCCGCTTCTGACACAGTTGTCAAGTCGATCTCATTCGAGTCATCCACAACCTCCATCCGCTCATCAGACACACCAACCAACACTTTACTCTCGTACATAGAGATAGAACTGACAATCCTAATCCGCTGATCGTCGGTTAATTGAAGTCCCGGTCGGTTTTCGCAGAGGTTGATAACATGATTAAACGCTTTCGAACTCTGATCAGACACCAACTTCGCGGCCGTAATTACTTCCACAAACAAGACAATCGAGTCAACCGCGCTTTGACGTAAAGATTCGTCCAAACTGTTCATCCATGACGCCGAGGCGTAAAATGCCGCAATAAGATGTTTTTCGGGAAACGTCGTAGATAATCCTTTGCTGAAATCGTCAACCATGTTCAAAAGAATCATTTTCGTCAAGTTAAACGTGTGGGTCGCCAGAGCGCTGATATCCTGCAGTGTTTCTCTCATTCCTTTGCTCATTTTCGCCCATCGTTTCAAAGAGGTGAGAAGGTTGGCGAAAAAGATCCAAATACTCTGTTGAATTTCTGATCGCAGAATTTCGAGGTGGTCACCGGATGATTTGGGATCATTTACTGCAAACGCGATGGAGACAACGCTCGATAATAAGTTCAGAACGGATCTTGCAAATTTTAACAGTACGCACTTTGCCGAAGATACCAACGTGAAAACATCTAGAATCGAAGTAACCGTAGTGGCAAAATTTTTGGGTGATTTGAGGAATATGCTGGTGAACGCGCTTACAACCCTAAAATAAATTTTGTTAGCACCGTGTTTAGCAAGTTGATATCTTTTTTTCTTACGATGTCGATTTTGATCCACTCAGTATCAGTTTGTTCGCTGGATCCACAACCTTTTGACTTCCCGAAAGCAACACAAACAAGAAATCCGGTCCAACCAAGTTTAACACATCCGACTCCTTCTCTTTCACGGATATCAGTAAACTCGATATACTGTTCCGAATCGTGTTCATTGCTTCAACACTCAATCTCAATGATTCCTTTTGTGAATCGTCGGCCGCTTCATTAATCTTAAAATGCTCGAAGTGGACGATCCGTGCATAAGTCTTAAACGCTGTTTCGCTCACACTCAGCAAATGATCTCCCAAATTAGGACTCCGAATCGAATTCCAAACTTGCAGAATATTTTGTAAAACGTCTTTATCGAATTTGGACGCATCAATTTCTTCACCCGGAGATAAAAACAGTGACGAAAACGCTGCATCCAAAACTTCAAAACTCAACGGAAGAAACTGCGTAACGGAAACCAACGAATCCGCGCTAAATTCAACATTCGCACTCGTTTTATTCGCGGTAATATTCAGCAGTTGACTTTTCACCGATTCAGACGAGTCCATGAACCACTTTGTTTTCTTCATTCCCTCGATGGTGTTGTCTTCAAAGTACTTTCGAGCGTCCGGAGACCAACTTGATATAGAATCCCCGATCAGCTCGACGTAATTATTCCAAACTGATCCAAACACATTCGGGCCCGATCTCAAAATGTAGTCAACCACAAAGAAGATTAAGGTAAGATGTTTTATATTCGCCGCCTTTGCTGCTTCATCGTGGTGTTTTATTCGGAACTTTGATAAGACACTGTTGTAAGTCGTCGAAGTTATAATCGCTATCACGACATCACGGAAAAAAGTTCGATCTTTCAGGACTATATCTCGTCCGGCGCGGAAGAAGAAGCAAAAGCATCTGAAAAGCTCCCAGAATTCTGTACTAACATCGCTCTTTATCCAACTACCGATTGTTTGCAGTAATTCTGGATACTTTCGCAAAATATCTTGCCGAACTGGACCGTCGGATTTGGACAGAATCAACTCCACAGCGCTGAAAACATCCACGGAAGTATTGGTGAATAAATGCGAGCCAGCTGCATCCCGCGTAAATTGAGACGCATAATTAAGCAATGGGTCCAGAGATATCTCCAAGGTGTTCCATTGTGGTATCGTTAGCGTACTTTTGCTCTGCTTTACGGTTTTTTTTGCCCAGGCACGAACGTCGGAATTTGGACTTGCAGCAAGAATAAAGAAGCCTAGAACACTTTTAAATATCTTTCAAAGATATTGTGAGAACAGTCAGCATACCAGGAAAAGATTGGTCAGCCATCTTCAACGGGGCTATTTTCTGTGAAACGAGAAGGAATTCGCAAAAAACTGTACGAAAAAATATTAGATGGTTGTTGCTTTTCGTTGATCAAAATTCATGTTACTTTGATTGACTGCTTCGTTGCTGAGAGAATCTGGGAAAAAGAATAAATGATAGAGACTATCGTAAATTGCTATTAACTAACCAGGATAGCTCAAAATTTCATACAAGATAAATAACGATTGCTTCTTCGATTCCTTCAACATTTGATCCGATTCGTTGTTTTTAAACTTTAACAATAACCTAGAATCAGATCAGATTTTTTCATCGAGAAATACAAATAACTTACTTTTGCAATGTGTTGGTTTGCCTTTCATATATCCAATTTTTCATTCTGCAGATTTGCAAAAAATTTGGTAAATCTTTTAAACTGTCTCTAAAAAACAAAAGGAAAAGCACCTTGATACCATAGAGTCCACTTTCACGTTATCCGCAAACTCTTTTATTCGGTTCACACCCTTCAGCACGACATTGTAAAGTGCATCAATGCATTGAACACAGCGTTCAATTTGAGCGGCAATTGTTCGCTTTATAGAATCTATCTCTTTTTCTTCTTCATTCCAGAGTATTAACAGGATATCCGAGACAAAATCCTCGCCCGAGTGCAGCACGCATTTCGGATTTGACTCCAAATACTGGACCAATTCAGAAATGTAACCTAACAAAACGATAACCACGTAAAAGAAAACACAGAAATTAGTAAAACGAAAGCCAAACGAAGAGAGGGGAAAGCAAAAGGACAATTGGCAAAGCATGAAAAACGAATTCCAGAAATTACTTTGCAGGACAGGACGAGACTGGGGCATGTCGATGTGCAGGAGCCTGGCGGCGATTAGCGCGTCTTTGTTGGCCATGGGTGAAGAGTTTGCAGTTACTCGCCGCAATTAGCCACAATAAAAAAAATAAGGGGATGGCTTAGCTGTCCACAAAAAGAAATGTCGCGTTGTCTGAAAGATCCCTCGTGCGCAAATCCCGGCGCAACAATCAGATCTCTGTCGTTTACTATCGCCAATGACTTTGTACGCTATCTTTCTTTCTGTACTTCACTTAACCCCTGCTTACCCAATTGTGTTGCTGTTTAAGGATTCGGTTCATTCATCTTCGTATCTCGAGATTTACTCGTTTTTCATTAATAACTTATCTTCACATGAGCCTTCTGTTCGTCATTACGCTCTAAAAGGCCTGTGTATGGCTTCTCTAGCAATTCAACGCAATTTAATTGACGTGAATATCCAAATATCGCTTGTAAAATTACTCTGTAATATCGTTGGTGGTGATGAGGTTAATCGACCTGAAAATTTCTGATTATAATTTGATTAATTTCAATTTTAGCACTGGAATAATCGTTGTCTAGCCGCAATAGTTTTATCACATTGCGTCTCTTTCATGTCGCTGCCAGAGTTTCCACCATCACTGCTCAGTCACTGTTTCTCGATATTTCTTTCTCAATTCTTACGAATATACCCTCCCGATATTTCAGTAACCCTAAGAGCCGACCCCTCCTTTTTCAAAACTTCGACGTATATCGCAACTCACACTCTACAATCGAGAATTCGGTTCCTACACGCATTGTCACACTTCCTTGCGATTCCAGCTGCAAATACAGATAAATTTATGCACTATATTGATACGTTATTTGTGGCAATTTTACAACCCGACGTAAATCTTGCCCTTCAGACCCAAGTTGTTCGTGCCCTGCATACAAATTTCGCTAAAACGAACAGAAATCGAATAAGAATAGAGCTTATTTACAGACACCATATTATGAAATTACTCGAAAATCTAGTGAAATCAAATGCGTCCTCCAAAGGCAAAAATTTACATTATCTGCTCCAAACTGAAATAGAAAATTTTTTGTCAGTTTGGTACCCAAAGCCAACCGATTCGAATCTAGTATCTGTAATTCCTTCCCCCGAGCAATTGGCTAGAATTGGAGACGGATACGCAAATCGACGTTGGCAGCATTTGAATCAAGCAGTTATTCATGGTTTAATCGACGGGAGAAATTCTGAAGTGGAATCGAAAAAGCTCGTTGTTAAGAAAGTATTTGTTCCTCCATACAGAATCCCAAATGCGGAGGCTAATCTCCAAATTCGCTTATTCGATGAAAAAAATACTGATAGATTTGCTATCTCCGTTCAAGGTATTCATCCATTACTTAAAAAACCGCAAAAAATCTTTGAATTCCACTTAGGTAACGCCAAAGGAGATCAGCAGCCAGCATGGAAGTCGCAGGAGGAGTTTGTAAACAGTCCGTTTGATATTCCAGATCCCGGGCTATTGTCATTTAATTCCCCCTCACCTATTATTCAATTCACAAAATCTCCTTTTTCAAGAGATCTATTCTTACAGAATCGATCTGCTTCACAAAATGTCAGCTTCTACATACAAACTTTCCCAGATGAGTACTTTGAAACTCGACCTTCGTTTGGAACAATCTCAAAAGGAGACTCGACGTTAATAACAGTGACTTTTAAGCCTTGTCCGTATGCAAATAAAAGAAACTCTGAGATTAACGGATTTTTGAGAGTGAGAAGTGCGGATGGAGTTCCTTTGGAAAGGTATTTTGCATAATGTTCCAAAACCATAATAAATTCAATAATTTTTTCAAAATTAGATTGGCTTTAAGAGGCCACAACTTGCCGGCAGCAAAGGTTCAACCTGAATTATTAAAATTTGGAAAATGTCCAAGAAAAGAATCTCGAAACCAAACGATAATTCTCACAAACTTTCTGCCGGTGGAATGCGTCTTTGTTTTAGTACTAATCCCATCAACCACTAGCGAGTTTTTCTCTATCCCGTCAACACAAATCACCGTCCCACCCAAAGAAAAGTCTTTAATTACGATTAATTTCACTCCGTTGGTTTCCGGTCCTTGCAAAGACACACTTGTCGTCATCGCCCAAGGAATTGAGAAATTTTTTGTGACATTAGATGGTACTTGCGGTGATTCAATTCGTATTGCAGAATCCAAAATCGATATGGGACCAGTTGATATCTATTACGGTGCAGCAACCAGAACCATGCTTATAAAAAGTCTCGATGATAGAATGAGATTATCTGTACTAATCAATTGCAGTACGGATGAATTAGAAATAAACGATAACAGACCAATTCACCTCGAACCGCTTCAAGAAAAAAAGGTGAAAGTTTCATTCAAATCAGCGTACACCGGAGATCGAACTGAAACAATGACATTTAGTGCTCCGAATTCAACTACGAAAACAGTAGACGTCTTGGCGCTTTCTGGTCCCGCTGTGATGGTTCCAATTATGGAAGACATATTCTTTCCGACAATGCACACACATTCCACTTCTTCTGTTCAGATTCCGGCGACAAACGTTTCAAATAATCCCGTACAAATTTCGTTTACACTTCCCATTGATGCACCGTTCCTGTTTAAGGTTTTAAACGCAGATTTTTGCAATCGCCCAAGTACCGGTAATGCAAGTGCACCTTTCGAGCTATCAAACTCCGAAACCGTCGATTCGAGTGACATTATTCTCACAATCCCCCCAAAAATGACTGCAGTAGTTGTAATTGAATCAATCAGTCCAACTACTGGTACATTCCGAGTTCCTTTACAAATCCAGATGATTAAACCACGAAAATGGGCAATTTCAACACATTATCTTAACGTTGCCGTCGTCAGCGATCACTATCTCAACCGCGATAAGCCCATGAATCTCATTAGAAAATTTATCTCATCACCATCCACGGAACATCCAACCGGTTTATTTGGAAGAAAACTATCACCATCTAAAGCCCCGAATCAAGCCATTACATCGAAATCTTCAGAGGTATTTGAAATCGATCCTCCCACTCAAATGATATTTGGCGCGCACTTGATTGGAACGATGGACGATGTATACGAAACAATAACAATAAATAACGTCACTAGCGTTAACCAAAAATATCACATTATTTTTTCGTCTCAATTCATAACCGAAATTCCACTGGACGGGGAATTAGAGCCACTTACTACTCTTGATATCCCGATACGACTGAACCCATCGTACTTTCGACCCGAACTGAACGACGAAATGCGAGCAAAAATAGCCATCGGCTCAATAACAATCCTCGACGAAAACACAAAACGAAACGGAATGGTTACATCCGCACTCTTTGGGATGTGGGGCGACCTTGCATCAATCGAGTTACGAAACAAAACCGAAACCATAAAATTCCCCGCTTTGAAACCTGGAACAAAATCAAATCGCAAACTGGTTATCCGTAACCGAGCATTTTTCGAAGTTCAGTTTGAAGCTAGGTTTTTGGTTATTGGTCAGAAAGGTTTACAATCGGAATCGTCAACGCCAACCGAATGGTGTCCGTTTTCAATGTCGCATCCGAAAATTGGATTAAAACCTTTCGAGTATTTTGTGTTGGACGTTAACTTTCAGTCACCGATTACGGGTGAATTTAAAGTGAAAATGTTTATGGATTATATCGATCCGATTTCGCATGTCTGCAATGGCGAAACTGTTCGAGGGAAAACTAAACGGTCTTTAACGCCGATAACGCTCTCGTGTAGTGTTATTGCGCCAGATATCGTCATTTGCAGCGATGTAATTGACTTCGGAGAAGTACCTATCGGCGAAATTATGGAGCGAGATTTAGTGATTACGAATAATCAACCGACAGATATTCCCGCATCAATTTTTTGCCCGGATTCATTCAAATTAAATTGCGAGGATTGTTTATTGTTGAAGAAAAACAACAAAAGAGAATTAAAAGTCAAATTCAACCCGATGGATTTTGGAACGAACGCGGATATATTTTACCTCAATTACACTGGCGCGACAAGATTGATAATGTTGTTAGGCGTGAGCGGGAAGCTAAAAGTAACTACGAATTTGGCAGTTCCGTATAAACTGGAAAACGCAAACCTAATGGACGTCGGAATTGGATCGAAATCTTTTACACCTTCAAAATCCAGCATTATTGATTTAGGATTTGTTAATATCCACAAACCAACCTGTAAGCTATTCCGGTTTACTAACTCAGGAACTTTAGACTTTGTGGTGAAAGCAATAACTGCACAAGAAGGAGGGAACCTTACCTGGAAGTTTGTAGACGAGACTTATTTCACATCTTCAAAGTTTATCGGATTCCCAGATGTATTCTTCAAAAGCACTTCGAATTTGGTGGAAAATTGGACTTCTTTTTCATCGGAAGCTATTGAAGAACCAGAAATCGATTGGGATGAAGTAGATTTTCTCGAAAAGGAAAAACAGAATAAATTGAACGAAGGGGAGAAAAAACCGCAGACGACGACGACAGTGGCGAAACGTAAAAAGAATAAAAATGCGGTTGTAAATCAGAATGCGTTGACGGTTTCGCAGAAAGCTTTCCCGATACGGTTAGCTCCGTTCCAATCACTGTGGATTCTTTTAAATTTCTCTGGAAATGAAAAGGTTTATTAAAATTTGGTTTTGCCTTCGTGTTTTTTACTCATCTTTTGTTTAATCATAAGGGTGAATTTACCAGTGCGTTACAATTTGATGGTGAGCGAATGAGCGGAGAGCCAGAAAATTATGCCGTTTGGATCAGAGGAAATATTCAATCACCACTAACTGTTCGCGAGAAGAAAATCGAATTTGGAATTTGTCCAGCACATATCAGACATGTATATCTCCATTCCAAAAAATTTAAAGTTCCAATTATTTCCGCTATATTATTAACTCACATTTCCACAGTTTGGCAAGTTATGTTTTACCAACAACTCTGAAGTTGCACTCAAATGGAATCTCAGTCTCGTCAACGTCGAATTCATCCCAGTTACTCGATACGAAGCGAGTCAAATACCTTCCGACCATTCCGCAATTCCAGCGCCGATCGAATTATTTCCTAAATCCGGAAGCTTGATTCCCGGATGCACGCAAACAGTTGACGTCGTATTCACTCCAAGTATCCCCCAATACGAAGTAGTTTCCCTTGTAAAATTGAAAACCGAAGATTTCGCGGAAACTGCAATTACAGTTCATGGCGTCGGCGCCACGAGTAAATTAATCGTCGACGTTGAGTCTCTAAATTTTGGCATTCTGCGGGTTGGAACAAGAAAAATCTACAAATTCCACTTAAAAAATCGTGGGATTCTTCGAACCAGATATTTTGCTGAATGCACAAACACGCAATTTTCTGTTGACCCCGAACAAGGACTTCTCGAAAGTGAAGGACAAGTTGAACTCACGATAAAGTTTTCTGCGCAAACCGTTGGGATGGTAAACGCATTTTTGAAAATTAGCACACAACAATATCAAGGATACAAAAGTGATCCGATAACTATCCCGATAATCGGAACTGGAAGCTACCCCGAACTAGTCGTATTGACCAAAATGGTGGACTTTGGGACAGCGTTGTTCAATTCACCGAATCGAAAACCGATTACCGTTCAAAATAAAGGTGCGGCTGAAGCTCATATTGTTTTAACTTGTCATCACCCGCCCATTCAATTGGATAAAGATGGTTATGAGGGCTCGGACGGGATCGTTATTCCTCCACATGAGACCAAGGATATTTATATTGTATACACACCGCTCGTAGTAGAATACCTCGATATCAAAGCTTATTTGAAATCATCCGACACTCGCGGTGACTACTTTATGATTCAGCTGAAAGGAACAGTAGGAATTCCCAAACTCACAATCACTCCGAAAAATTTCCTGTCCGAACTCGATTTTGGAGTTTGCAGTGTTGGTGGAATTTACAAACGGAAGTTTTCGATGAAAAATGAAGGGAATATCAGTCTAACGTACGCTTTGAATCTTACTCCGTTGACGAAAGCTCCAGACGGCACTCTAGTACCTTTGAAACTCTCCACAAAAACTGATGCTTATGATAACAATGCGTTGGGTGCAATATACTTCCAGCCATCAATGGGAAGTTTGGCCGTCGGTGAGGAGGTTGAAACCACGGTTGCGTTCATTCCACCTCGATTAGCAGACTTTTTCTATTCGTTAAATCTTTCGTACGAGTTTAGATCAATTACTTCAATTGTTAAAGGAACAGGTGGATGTGCAATATTAAAAATAGACTCACCGTTACGACTCGTCGATTTTGGAGTTTGTCGAATTAAAAGAGTGTTCCGTAAATGCCTTACTGTTACGAACGCTGGAAACTTGGGCATCAGATATCACTTGCGACCCGAACCAGACGATAGAGACTGGAATGCGATCGAAAAAGAAATTCAATTGATGGACAAGACTGTTTCCAACGAAGAAATGATGCTAAAAATGCAAAAACATGCTGGGCATAGTAACATACTCCAGCACCGACAACCGGAGTTTCCCGATGAATCAATGAGAATGAACTCGACAAGTGAACATGATGAATCGCTTCCAGAATGGGCGCAAAAATTAAAAAGCTTGGGATTCAGTTTAAAAAATGCCGACGGGTATTGCTTGCCGCATAGCAAAACCGACCTCGAAATTGAGTTTTGTCCGTCGAGTGCCAATAGCGTAAGTGCCAGACTGCGTGTTTATTTCGGAGACCAGCATGAAGACTTTGATATTCGAGGAAGATCTGCAATTTCCCATTTGACTGTTTTCAATTCAAACAACGACAAACTTGCAAGCAGTTTGAATCCTTTGGGGATGATAGAAACGCTAAATCTCGGAGTTCACCCCGTGAATTCGGAATACGTTCACACTTTGCAATTGAAGAATGAAGGTCCGTTTGGTATCGACTACCTAGTGCAACCAATAGGAATTCGAGAGTACGAAGTTTACCCTGAAAGAGGATATATAGAATCCGACAGCTCTACTGCAATAAAAATATTTTTCCAACCCACTTCTGAAAGTAGGTTCCACCTAATGATGAAAATCTTATGGGAAAGGGAACCACTACGGATAAATCTTACTGGATCGGGTGGTATTGGCAAACTCGAAGTTCTGTACATTGAGGAAAAAGACGCAGAAATGAAGGGACTCGACTTTGGAATGGTACCGTTCAACAGCGCTTGTGAAAAAAGATTCCAGTTTTTCAATATTGGAATGGTTGAAGTTACCGTCCGTGCAGATGTTGATAATGCCGATTATTCGTTGGCGTTGATTGGCGACACACTAATCAACAAACAACAAGCAAAGCCATCTTCGCAATCGACTGCGATAAAGAATGTTTCTGCGGTCGCTACCAAACGCAACGTATGGAATTGGGGAAATTATGTGAAATTTTCACTTCCACCATCCATGGGCCAAGAAATTGCCACAAAGTTTATCGCACGATCACCCACTTTAGGTCCAGGAAGTATCAGTGTAAAATCTGAATGTGGTTCTTTCTTGATTCCTCTAAGAGGCAAAGGTGGTACCATTGCAATTTCACACAAAGGAGATTTAAGTTTCGGAGACATTGCCAGTAACTTTACATACAATCGCAAGATCATTGTATGCAATAGTGGTTCGATTCCAGCGACTCTAACGATGGAATGGATGATCGTTGGACATAGTAACGAGAGCAGATCTGGAACTGTACAGTTGAATGAAGTGTACTCCGGCCTTGACCCTCGCTCGGGATGGGCGAAAACTCAATTGTTCCAGGAGAAAGGAATCACAGATAAAGCATATCGACTCACTGCGAAAGATCGATGGAGATTAATCCAACACATGATTAAGAAACTTGACACAGGTAAAGCCGATTCAGAACGCAAATCTCGCCTGTGGGGTTCTTCTACTGGTCGAGCATCAAAGTACTATGGGACTCCAGCGGCGAAGCAGCAACAGAACACACCATTATTAGAAAGAGACGAAGAATCAGAAACAGATTTATTGAGACAATCTTCAACCACAACGACAAGCGGAAATAGTGGGAAAATAGCAGACCGATTGAAAATAGGAAGTGGATCGCAAACCAGTCAGCATCAAAAGAAGGGACTCAACACTAATTATTCAGCACATTTCAAACGACGACAAATGTTCTTCCATTTGATAACCACGACGGCGTTGACAAGTCAATCACTTCCAAACACAAAACCTCATATAAAAGTTGAACCACCAACTTGTCTCTTACCAAGCTACGGTGAAGCAGTTTTGAGCGTGGATATAAACCTTTCAACCGAAGAAACATTTTTGGCGACATTGGTGATCAAACCCAACGTTCCAAGCACTCCAGCGCACGAAATAGCGTTAACTGCAACACCAAAAGCGGTAAACATCGTTTGCGATGATACTCGGGTGATAAACTTCTATCGTCAACCAATCGGAGAAACAGAAGTGATTGTTCGCAATTTCACCAATGTGGGTCACAAAGATATTAATTTCTCGATTCAACACCAGAACTCATCATTGACTGTATCTCCGGGCAAAGGAGTACTTAAACTCGGACAAACAATTCCAATTCAATTTATTTTTCAACCGGTTGACGAAACGGTGCAAACTGGTGAAATATTCTTTGAACCGGATTGTTCGCAACCAATAAAACTGAAAATGTACGGTGGTGGAGGTTATTGTAAGGCATCTTTGTCTCGATACAGAAGATTTGATTTTGGACACTGTATGATTGGCAAAGATACAGTGTCGTTTCTTCCAGTTGTTAACGAAGGAAATGCAATTTTGCATTTGGTGAAGTTTGAATTGGCAGAAACTGATACATTCTTTCGCGGTGTTGACTGGCCTCGCGGAAGGTTAGGGAGTTATTTCCTTATGCTATACGTTCTTATTTAATACTTTATTTTCTCCAGGATTTCTTTATTCCCCGGAAAATCATTCAACTTGCCAATTGTATTTAACCCGCATGAAGAAAGCCCACACCCAGGAAAACTAATCGTCGGCACCATTTCTGAAACGTACGAAATAGAACTTATCGGTCTCGGTCGCGAAGCAGTTCTAATCGTCTCAAAACTCGCACTAGAATTTTCCGAATGTATAATAGGCAACTCTTATGAACAAAAATTAGTATTAAAGAACGTCGGCGACGTAAACTACCCTGTTACGTTTAAATTGGAGAAAGATTTCCCTGATTTGGAATTTATTCCTCCGGCGTTGGTTATTAATCCATTTTCGGAAATGTTTGTTATTGTTGCGTATACGCCAACCAGGGAAACTAAACAATCGGTTATGATGACTGTTTCTTCACCATATTCCTCGCATAAGATTCCTCTAATATTACACGCCGGACTGGCAATCTTGGAATTTTCAGAGCAAGTTCTGGACTTTGGTATGTTTGAACGCAACACCAGACCATCAGTTTCACTCACGGTGAAGAACATCGGCACGGTTCGAACTGCATACAGTATAAAAGACGCATCTCGTCCATCGAAGTTCCACATTCAAAACTCGCGTGGAATGCTATACCCACAAAAACAATCGGAGGTAATAATAGCCTATAATAAACGAGAAGTTTGTCAATTCTCCAACGAAAAATTACTCGTTCGCACAGACTTGATTGATAAAATCTACACAATCGCGATAACTGGACAATGTGAAGAAGCAGTTTTAAAGCCGGAAGAATTTTCATTTTTGAATGTTGGTGTGTGTCCCGTTTTGGAATCTTCAACCAAGCCGTTGTCGTTTAAAAACTACGGAAGATTCCCCTTACAGTTTAATATTAAAGTAGCGTATCCACTGAAGGTTATTCCAATGTCGGGTACAGTATTAGGCGGCTCAACAGCTTCTATTAATGTAATCTGGAATCCAAGTGGTGGATACGAACTTCGAACCCAAATCACGATGCAAACCAACATTGGATCATTTAATATTACCGTAAGAGGAAAATCCGCTCTTCCTGAATTATCTATTAAAAGCAACCACCTCGATTTTGGTGTTTGTGCAATTGGGTTTACCTACACTGAAATTGTGTCGATTTTAAATAAAGGAAAAGTCCCACTAAATTTCACGATCCCGACTATTCGTGATCCTTGCTACTCGGTGTCGATATTAAAGGGGAGTTTGTATCCCAAGGAAACGGCGGAAGTGGAGGTGTATTTCAGGCCGACTAGCTTAGGAAGATTTGTAACGAGTTTGATGATTGAGTGTAAGGGAATAAACTACAAAGAAGTGGAGATTGTTGGCATTGGTGGACAGATGAAATTGGAAATCTCACCTAGCGTTGCAGACATTGGTATTTTAATTACATGAAAATACAACTTTGATTTTTTTGCTGAAACATTACTATACTTAGGACAGAGTCCCTGCAATTTATGTGTAATGCATACGCTAACGCTCACCAACATGGGCGACGTAACCCTGGAGGTAAACTTCGCATGGGAAGAAGAAGAGTACGATGAACAAACAGATGGCGAGACGGCCAAAAAACGTCTATGCTCACTCGCGCTTCCAACAAGTGTTTTAATCCCACCAAATAGATCTGTATCTTGTAGCTATGGAGTAACCGCATATGTCAGAGGCCAGTTCACAACGAAACTTACGGTTTTAACGAAAGAAAAAAATTTTTACGTCCCAATAAAGGGACAAGGTGTGGAGATTAGTATGTCCCCCGCTTCGAAAGTGATGCTTGAAACTGAAAATCTGGATATTGTAAGTTTTTCTACTATCATTTTAATTTTTTTTTAAATGGAGTATTTTCCTCATTTCAGCTCAAAATACCCGATCCGTTTACGCTACAAATACCGATCTCCCCGCTGGAACAATGGCTTATATCTCTATCGAGAATATTCACTGCGGATTTACAAATATCCGCTCTAATTTCGCAACTCCTGCTAATCCTTCAAAGTCCCCCCCTCACCACCGCCGATGAACTTTCTTCAGCTTTGGCGACACATACTAGCCTATCAAAACCAATTTCCCGAAAACCTTCTCTTCGGAAAAACTCCTCACAGGCAATTATACCACCAATATCCACTTCCACTTCGAAAAGAAACTCAATTAGTGGGACCAATAAACGCAGATCCAGCTTCCAACAACAGCATTTACAGATTTTACCGCCACCGGGACTTGAAGAGGAAGAGGATTTGGAAAATGAGGCCAGGTTGTCGCTGGTTATCCGAAATTCTAAATCTTTCTCGAAGTCGGGTAGTTTTGTTAATCTGGAAACTGCCGAAAATCCTAACGCGGCAGCGGATGCCGAAGTGACGGTTGACAAGCCGGTGCTTTATGAGGAACGTGATGCACAAAGTGGTCAGGAAGGTGTTGTAAAAGTTTATCAAAACACGAACGAAGTGGCAGATATTTCATCTGGTTTGTAAAGAATAAACTGATGAGCGTTTACTAACTTATAAAACAAGATGCAGTGGATGAAAAACAAGATCTCCCACCTTCCAACAGTACTCCAGCTCCGCTGCAGAACCAAAGTGCAGTAGAAGAATCATGCAGCGGTACAACAACACCGAAAGTCAATTTCGTCGACTCTGGAGAAAACATTGCAACTTTTGACGACAATTCTGAAATTATCACTGTACAATTGGGCGGGCACGATCTCCATCACCGAGATTCGGTAACTTCCAGACCGAGCAATTATCAACCAGATGCGAGATTAGACGCAAACGCAGGGCAGCAAAACAATGAGAATCGCTCAGCTTCCCGATATATTCTCGGTGAAACTGAAATTCCCCAAGATCAGCGCCCAGTAATAATCCCAACACCTGATTTACGTTCAACAGAATTGACCGGTGTAGTGCAAGAAGAAGAAAATCAGTATCCCGATTTCACAGTCACCGCGACTGGAGAACAAACACAAGCAGAATTACAAAACATTGAGCAAAACAATGATTTTGTTCCACAAGAAGATGAGAAAAGCTTACTGACATTCGAGGAAATTCAAAGTCAACAAGCGCAACAACTAAATCCGCCAACTTTAACCCAAGATCTACAAATTTGTATCCAAGAGATACGAGCAACAAATAATCGGTATCACAAACGACTACTCATTAAGAATTTACTGGAACAGTTGCGAGATTTTATTAGGAGTGGTTTTGTAACTGTCGAACATGTGAAAACTGTTTTTGAATTGGTAAGTAAATTAATAGAGAACACTGAAAGTATCATACTCAAACTTTGTCGTTTCAGATTATGGAGATAAAGCGAGAAGAGTACATCAGTAAACAAGAACCGTTACCCGAAGATAAAATAGTGGAAGACGTTTTAGGCTACCCGTATCTGAAAGTACGTACTCTGATATCACATAAATGGTAACTTCAATTGACGGTTTTAAGGTTACGGAAATCGATTTGGAAGAGATTCTTTCCCCTCAAATTCCATCAACAAATGTGAATCTGGATATTATTACGAATCGCCCGCCAGCAATTTCAAAGGAGAATGATGTACGTGACGTTTTGTACAATATTTTTTGTGCTTTTCCTACACTTTGATTTTATTAGAACTCACTGCAACGTGGACCTCCGAAATACAATCAAAAGCAATACGCAGTCTTTCCATCCTTAAAGAAAAAAGATAGGAACGCAAAAACTGTTGGATTCTTTTCAAATTTTTAAAATACGTATTTTTTCAGATGTTTATATTTGTTTTAGTCTACTCTGTAAATTAAAAAATGAAATTTATATAAAAAAATCAAAGAAG
>JADGJK010000356.1:0-18997 GCA_027600645.1 Nowakowskiella sp. JEL0407
GTATTAAAATCATTAAACTTTTTCCTAAAATTAAAATCAACTTACGCTATTGTATTCGATGAACACAAAGGGATTTGTTGTGAAAGAAAAAAATTAACACTCAATATCCAAATAAAACAAATAAACAGAATACATACACAAGTCCTTGTCTTTTAACATCCGGGTTACTGGTCGGGCAATCACCGTAGTTTTTTCTGTAGCATTTTCCAAGTGCGCTGCAAGTACCAGGAGTCAAACATCCGTAGTTACAAACTCGAGCTTCAACCGCAGTCGAAAGAAGAACGAAAATCGCAACAAAGATGGCGAAAATGGTCGTTTTGAAATGCATGTTTTCCGAAAGTAATCACTGTCAAGTTGTGTGTGAGGTTTCCTGTAGATCCGCTTTGCATTTTATAGTCGAAAGAGGAAGGGATGGTTTTTGCCTAAGGACTTTAGGCAGTGGTGCATAAAATACACAAATGTAACTTGCAGCCATATGATCGAAAGTTTATTGGTGAAAACTTGATGATGGCGTTAAATTTGTAGAGTTTGTGAATTTTATGTGACTTCCACAATCCGTCCCATCGACTGTGCCTAATGTTTGCTCATTGAGATCCTCGTGTGTTTATCATCATTGAAGTGGAAGCAAATTGATCATTTCAAATTACATACGCCTTTGCTCTGAATACATACTGGGATATTACGTTTTGAATCTCCAACTGAAAATGCTTTTTTCCGCAAATCCAAAAACCGTTCTCTGGCACACAAGTTGAGTCACTAATTATGAGCAATTTGATAACCCCAAAAAATAAAAATCTCATAGAGTTGTGTGAATCATACGAACCCTCCGCTTCTGAATCATCAAGAATCACTGTGAACACGAACAGGATATGAATGATACAATGAAGGATAGTCTATTTATGATATAGTCAGACATAAAACCTTAATGATTTTTCTTTAAGCATCCGCGGCCCACTCATTCTCGCGTTTAATCTGGAATAAAAGAAACAAATTACAAAGTGAATACCAAAACTAAAAATATTCAAAGCTCTAACCTGCTCTTCTTCCTCTGGAGTAAAATCATTTTCAATATTAAACATCTCTCGAATCGCCTCAGGACTCTTCCCTTTAATCATATTCGCAACCGTCTTACACCCCAAATCCAACAACGCTTTAATGTCCAAATAATTCGCAGCAAGAATAATTTCAAACAATTCATCATTATTGACTTTAATAAACTCTGAATCCCACAGGTCAATATCGTCTGACCGTTTGCGTGTTGATGATTCAAAATTTTCCCGGTCGTCGTCCGATGGTGTTGGCGGGTCGGATTTATGGTGTGTGCAGTAGTCGATTATCTTTTGCAGGATATTTCCGGTGACGTTTGGGAGTGGGATGGGTGAATCTTCGTCGCCGACGTCATCGAGCATGTTTTTTAAGAGAAGGGATCGTTCGGCGACGATTTTCTCGACGGAGAAGCTGAGGCCGTCTTGGGATATTAATGTTACCTGTTCATTGCGTAAGACTTTTATAATATTTTGCGAACTTGTTTGTAAATTGAAAAACCTGAGACATTTCAAAAGTTGGCGTGGAAATTTTGGTTGACCGATCAGTTTTATCGAATGCTGGTTTTCAATAGTAAAAGTGAGAATATACTGTTCTTTGATTCAACTACATCCAATCAATACATTTGTTAGGTTTATTTTGAATTTTTATTGGGAAAACCAGATATGAAAATTTTCCAACGAACCTGGAGCGTCGCACGAGAGAAAAGCGGTGCGATGCCAAAGTTTCCAATCACATTCGCTTTGTTGTTTTTTCTATTTATTCAGAATGTTTTATCAGACTGTTCCGACATTTCCTCTGTTACTTTCAACGTAAAATGCTTCCAGACAATTTCCTGCTCTTCAACAACCGCCGTCTATACAATTAGGGACTGTGCAGCAACCACTTCGGCGACAATAACAGATAGATGGGTGAATTGCGGGCCTGGATTATTTCAAACTTCTTCTACAACGTCGAACTGTATCTTTACTTTCTATGGTGGAAGTACTTGTCTGGGCGCTTACACGACTGCGACTTTAACTGAAGTCTTGTATGTCACTTCGTCAGTTGCTGGAACATCCTGCGTACAGCTCTTTGCGCCTTCAGTTTACGAAATCGTTTCATTCCAAGCTGGTACAGTTGGGGGAGTTGTTGCGACAAGTCAAGCTTCTCCGTCACCCTCGTACTCTGCGACCTTCAGCTCTCCAGGATCCAGTCCGTTCGTATCTAGTCCAAGTCCAGGCTCCGCACTAGCTAGTGGAAGCACTGGGTCGAATGATGGAGGTGGAGGAACGACGATTATTGTTGTGATTGTATTGGGAGTTGTCATCGTGATTTTAGTGATCGTTATTGGAGTGTTTATCGTTAGAAGATCAAAGAATAAGGCAGAAACAGCTCCGGTTAACCCTGTTTACCCAACTATGCAACAACAGCAACCCTATGCACCAATGAATCCCTATGCAGGTCAGAATCCATATGCCGGACAGAATCCTTACGGTTCTGCGAATGTTCCTTATGCAAATCAATACGGAGTCCCGCCAACTACATACCCTTATCAGTATCCATCATCAACTAAACCAGACGTACCGGGATACAGCTCATCAACCTCGTCCGCACCCACAACCACTGGCCAGCCAATTATAGTTGCGAATGCAAGCGTACCAGATGTAGGTTGAATTTGTTTTGATTTATTCTTAATAACGCTAAATCTCCTTTAGAATCAATTTATTGCTTTACCAGGTCAAAAGATTTGATAACTGCGTGGCATTGAATAAATATGACGCGATATATAATTTATACAATGTAAAAACACGATACAAATTAGTTTATAAAAGTTGGAAAAGTATAAAGTGGCTAAGCGGGGCTGCGAATGGTGCGACTGTTCCGTTTTTTGCAAGGTTTCACGAGTTGTTGCCGAAAAAAAAATTAAAAACAAATCTTTTTGTATCGAATATGAAAATTAAAGTTTATTTATCCTCCCTTTTCGTATTGCTCTTACAGCGCGTATCGGCCGAATGTTCCGACCTTCCTACCGTCTCATTCAACGGAGGGTGCTTCAATACATTATCCTGTGTTTCTCAAACGTACGTAACCACTATTAGAGACTGCGCCGCGACAACCTCTGCCGTAATCACCGATAAATGGGTTTCTTGTGCTAACCAACCATATACTTCCTCAACAACGTCAAATTGCGTCTTCACCTTTTACGGCGGAACTTCCTGTATCGGTTCCTACACTAGCGCGACAGTTACTGAAGTCCAATACGTCACTTCATCAGTATCCGGAACGAATTGTGTGCAACTCTTCGCTCCGTCAGTTTACGAAGTGTATTCATTCAAAGTCGGGTCTGTTGGAGGCGTGGTTGCCACCGCATCTGCAAGCAGTTCCAGAGCGATTAGCAGTCCTAGTGCAGGGTCCAGTCAGAACAGTTCTTCAGGATCAACGGGAAGTGGCGGCGGATCAAACACAACTATAATTATCGTAATTGTTCTTGTTGTGGTTGTCGTTGTGATTGGAATCGCGGTTGGAGTGTTTTTCGTTAGACGGTCAAAGCAAAAGGCTCATACTGCCGTCCCACCTCCTATGGCACCGTATCAGCAACCACCGATGAATTACGCACCTCCAATGCAAAATCCTTATGGTAACACTTATCCCGCACCTAACACGTACCCAGCACCTAACACTTATAACGCGCCATATCAGTATAATGTGCAGTACAATCAACCGACCGTGAATCCTTATGGACAACCAACTTTGCCGGGATACTCTACCGTGACAACTGGGCAACCCAGCGAGGTAACATTGGCCAACGCTGGAGCTACTCAGACCGAATATGTGAGTTCATTCACATCGATGATCTGTTGTGAAAAATTGTTAAACTTCTTTTTTCTGTTCACAGAACGGTTTCATTCCAACTCCCCAGAAAATTTGATAGGTGGTTTTCGAAACAGATTCTGTACTTTGAGATTAGGTCTGATTCCTTTGCAGTAGATATATTTTCAGTTTTTAAATTAATATAATTGTTGATTCTTTCATGCATGAAGTGGACTTTATTATATCACCTTCACATCCTAAATCTCAACAACAACTACCACAAAAACATAAACTGTTCATTCTTTAAATATATTTGTGATTTCAATGTTTGTTCTGTCATGGAGTTCCCGATCGAGTAAATCGAGATTTGGAATACGCCACGATGAACAATTTAATCTTTGTTGGTCTCTCAACATTATTTACCGCTGTCTCTATCTCGTGGTTAATCTCTTCTCCAAAGAAAACTAATGTATTTTCATTCTCCTTATACTCTACACATTACTAACTTTATAATTCAGCACAAAATTTATCTGGCCTCAACAACACACTCTCGACTTCACCCAGTGACTCACACATTCAAATACCCGTTATTTTATTTCGGAATCGATTTAGATACGATTAATAGCATACCAGCAGTTTGGCCGTTTTTTTCTTTCAACGGGTACTCGATTTTTGCATTTTGGGAGAAAGATTATTTGGCGGATTCGTTGAGAGGTGGAGAAACGGGGTTGAAGAAACGGCTGTTGGAGTATCTTGAATCGTTTGTATGCTTTTCATGTTTTGAGAAACGTTTGTTGGCTAGATATTCACTCTTTTAATTCGATCAATATTCGTGTGTGATAAACTTTCAGAATATCCCTTCTTCAGAGATCGGACGGGTGGAGATTATTGCGATGCCTAGAGTCCTTGGAATGGTATTCAATCCGCTCACAGTGTATTACTGCTTTGCGAATACCGATGATTCTGGATCAAATGAAGTTCGAGCAATCGTTATGGAAGTCAGCAATACTTTTAAAGAACGTCATATTTATATTTGTGATAAACGAAATCAAAGCGAAAAGAGTCGAACTGGGTAACTCGAAAAAGTTGAGATGCCACCTATTTTGTTTGATGTATATTTTTGATTCAGATACCTATCAAGTCATAACGTATCCCGAAGATTCCACGTATCACCATTCAACCATCGCGCAGGAACATACGAAATCCACGTCGGCGATCTCTCAAAATCACTAAACATCCTCTTCATAATCAAAGAATACATCGAAGACCTATCATCAATCACAACCGCAACAATCCCCGAAAAACATTTAATCGCAAAAATGACGGGCAAATCTTATGATTTGTCGACGTTGAGATTGATTTATTTAATGATTGCGTATCCTATTACTTCGTTGTTGGTTGTTCCGAGGATTATGTATGAAGCGTGGATTCTGGCGTATAGAAAAAAATTAAAGATTTATCAACGACCAAATCCGGTCAGAGGTGTTGAGGTCGAAGGTGGAACGATCATTAGAAAGAAGATCTCCAATTTTGAAAAGTAAGATTTTCAGAGAGTCGTATAATGCAATTTAAATCTCATTATTTTCCTTTAATTTTTTAATTTTATTTTATTTTCTTCCCCGGGATCAGATTATCGATGAAAAATATGACCGAGTTTTTCCTTCCCTTGTGCGAGCGACATCAAACCTCCATAACGCTTCATCTCCCAGATTCAACCACAACAGAAATCTCACCCTCAAAATCAACAGCACTATCAACAATCGAAATATTCCTTCCATCTTACAAATTCTTTCAATCTTTTTTACTCGATTCGCATATTGGACGCACAATCGCGGTTTCATTCATCCGAGGCGATATCTATTGCACTCAATCCGACCTTGAAAAACTACTAAAGCTCCTACGCAAAGATTCCAAAGACCTTGCAATACCAACCTCAAAATACAAACTATTCGATTCAACACGAAACTGGTACTCAAAATCCCACCTCACTTATTTTAATGACCCCCTCTTCACCGAGTTTCGACCATTAAATTGGAAACTTTCAAATTCAGTGTTATTGGTGCAGGAAGCGATTGATGTTTTGTTTTCGAGAAAGTTGTTTGAGTTGACGACGGTTTTTGTTGTTGATCCGGCAAAGATTGAGGAGAGGATTCAATCTTATATCGAAGAATTGGAAAAGAATCCAGAGTTGATAAATGATGGGATGGAGTTAAAGAAATTGGAAACTGGGAAAATTGAAGATGAGTGTATGAATGGAGAGAAGGAAAGAATTAGATTTGTTGGGTTTATGAAAGCGTTGAAAGATTTATCGTAAAAATATTATGAATAATAGAATGAACCCCCAAAGCACATAATTATAATTCACTTGACTATTTTAGGTACTTGTTTATTCAAATAAACGTTGTAATATCAGACCAAAAAATGAAAAAAAAAAGCAAAAATTCAAAAAGCTCCAGAAGAATTTTAAAGAAAAAATCATATAAAAAAATAGGAATGAAAATGAATAAATGAAATCGTCAATTTAATTAATGTCATTATAATTGATATGGAGGTCCGGGTGATTGCTTGACGTTCAAATTGTTGTTTGTTGTGTACCCTGGTATTCCTTGGAATGTAGTCGTCGCGTATTGAATTTGCTGTGGTTGCTGCAAAACGCTTGCGTGCCCAACGCTTGTTGGTAACATGTTGGGATTTGTGTATGCATATGGAGAAACGCTCGGAGGTGTAACTGAGCCAGGAGAGATCATTGCATTCATTCGTGGATCCATCATTGCCATTCCCGACACTGGAACCAATCCCGCAACAGGGGATGGAGCATATAAAACCGTACTGTCAATGCTATTCCACGTAGTATCCAATTCTTGTTGCTGTTGTTGCTCTGCAGGATTCCAAAGCATATCCGAAGATCCTGAGTGAGTTCGTTGCTTCATCCACGGCTTTATACTCGCAGGAACGACAGGGTGAGCTGAAAAATTGCCGCGGGAAACTTCGTCAATGTCGACTTGAGCAGGAATCGATTTCGGAGTATTTACCGGCATTTGGTGCATTTGCACAACGTCAACGGTTGAACTGGAAATAGACGATCTCGACAATCCATCCGTATTTCGCTCAGCATCACGTCGTCGGTATTCTGACAGCTCTTCTTTGTCGCGACTATATTGTCTGAAGAATCTGAGAACTACAGGCGTAAACCAAATGACCGCTTCCATGAAACCTCCGATTGGAAGACACAGCTAAGATATGACAAAGAGTGAGTTGTTTGAGTCAGCGGTCAAACGATGATAATTTACCGCATGAATAACAAAAAGAACGTATATGGGTTTGTCTACTTCTACTAAATTTTGAATTCTATTTACTGTTCCAGGCGTCCTACAAAAAAAATCCCGAATAAGTGTCAAGTTATCAACAAGATCAAAGCATCTCAAAATACCAGATAATCATAAATGCTAAAATGTATGCCGAAGTTCGCTTTGTAAACCTTCTCATGGTTTTATCTTCCGAGCGAGAGATGCCACCGCTATTCTGTGTCGTGGTGCCCGACTTTCCTTTGAAGTCCGAGTTTGAAGACGAATCCCCAACCGAGCCGTTATTAGAACCCCATTTATTGGCCCGCATTAAATGTTTTTGGGACTTATACAAGATATATCCAACAGTTCCATAACAGATCGAGTTGTAAAGAAAACAAATCCACATCACACCAAAGAACCCGAATACTCTAAGGTTATTGTATCTTCATAACAAATTCAGTATATACATCACAAAATATCCATTCCAAATGAGATCTTACTCGTCACGAAGCCAGCACCAAAACGTCGCATCACCGTACACTTCCCCCTTTCCAAAATCTCCAAACACATACGACAACGAAATCGCCAACGGCACACCCCAACAAACCAAATGATAGTATCGTTCATATTTGAACAGATTAGGCGGGGGTACTCGGAATTTTACGACGAGAATTAATGATGTCGCAATCGCAGACGACCATAAACTTGAAGCAACGTAAAAGGTTTGAAAGTTGAACCCCTGGATTTTGCATGCCGTTGCATATCCGTTATCGACGTAAAATCTACCCATGACAGTCGAAGAGGCAGCGATCATACTGGAGACACACTGGATACATTCAATTAGTCAATGACGTTTTTCGGAATAAAGCAAATTGGTGATTCTTTCTTTACCATGAATACAATTGGTTTCGTTCCATGACGACGAAAACTAGGGAAAAACACATAGCTGATGATAATAGAAACGGCCCCAATCAAAGACATGATAGAGGAAGCTCTTCCCGCCGCCTGAATTGTCCCAAGTTGCTCTGTAGTAAATAACTTCGTGTATCCCATAGCGACTTCTCTAAAAAATTACAATAAATTCCCAAGTTTTTCCCGGAGTTTACTTTTTTCTTCCTTTCTTCGGAAAATGTTGTGTGACAAACGGTTATCGGCGTTTATGAAAAATTATTCATACAGAGATGAATGAAATAAGTGATAAGTATCGTATTAATTTTTTACGTGAATAACGTGCATTTTATTTGGTAGCGTTATTTTTTGTTCCCTGATTGGAGCGATTCTATTTGTTTTATTGGCGATGCCGAGACAAAATTTTTATAACATGATGAATTGACATTGATAATGGAATCACTGCTTTCATTCAAAGAGATAAATACGCAATCTCAATAAATTAACCGACTTTATAATAATCTCCTTGTTCGTTATTTAACATTCTCGTCAGTCGATTGAAGATGACTATCCAAATGGAAAATTCTGGACCGAAACTTTCCAACATTCCAAAAAACGAATTCAGAATGAGATGACTCACTTTAAAAACCTTTGGTAAATACTTTCTAATCTCATAATTCATCGTAATCCAAAGTTCTAAAAATTCATTGGCGCGGTCCAGAAACGTGGCACGGTGTAAAGTATGACGTAAGATCTCCATTGAGGGTTTGAATTCAAAAAAATTTTCTTTCCATACCCAACCAGGGATGGAAAGATTTTTTGTGATTTTTACTGTATGTGACTTGAACTTCCACAAACTCTGAAGAAGATCGTTCACAAATTGAAAAACTATTAAGAAAGGCTGAACGCGAGCTTTATAAAATAAATGAAAAATCACTTTATATCACCTTGAAACTACATATCAAACTATTTATTAAAGTTGGGTAAAGCCAAAGGAAATTTCACGAAAGTCAAAAATTGGGAAACTACACATATCAGCCTATTTATTCAAGGCAATAAATTCATAGAAAATTTCACATAATTCAAAAATGGCGAGAAAAGTTTCTGAATCCGTTAAATCAGGAATCCAACGGCGTTGGCGCGACCTTTGATACGGTCTTTGTCGATTTAGCTGGCTGCACACACGTTCCCGGCAAATCAGCAATCGGGTTGGTATGGACGCAAACGAGTCCTGGCGAACAGACAGGTGGATTGAGAATAAATCCTCCACATGCGCCGCCGACCCCATTAACTTGTTGAGTGGGAGACGGACTGATCAATGTGCAAGTTCCTGGCAGATCCGGCACATTCGAGTACACGCAAGTAAGTCCTGGAGAACATACGGGTGGGTTAAGAATAAATCCTCCACAGCTTCCGCCTTCACCGTTGACGTGTTGAGTTGTAGTTGTAGACGGACTTTTAACTGTTTTGGACGGTTTTCGACATACTCCCGGCAAGTCTGCGATTTGGCTTGTATGAACGCAAACGAGTCCAGGTGCGCAAACTGGGGGATCGTTAATGAAGCCGCCGCAAGTTCCTCCTTCGCCGTGGATTACTGTAGCGGATGCTGCAACTAGATATGTTTCAAGTTTCATTATTGCACAGTTCTTTGTAAATTAAAGAAACGATATTTCTATGCTAACCAGCGAGTAACAAGGATACCAATGCAATTGAAAAACGCATTCTCTTTTTTGTGGAATTCAGAATTTCCTTTCCTTTTATAATTTCCCTGTGGGTTTGTTCTGTAATACGGATCATGCGCTGCGTTGCGCACGCCCCAACATGCGATGGAAGCATGCGAGAACGTACCTTCTCCGAAACAGGAAGCAAATTGAATAATATTTTCTCGTGAGTCGATGGATTCCTGGAAAGTGCTAAAAATACATACAAATATGATCTTTTATTTTAGACAAATAAACGTTATAAAAAAATTAAACTAATTATTATTATTGAGCCGTTAACAGTAGTTGAAGATATCTTCCATATCATTAACAAACTCATAAACAGTAAATAAAAGATTTCATCGATAAGACCCAATAATAACGTCCTCAAATCCATCAAACACGTGCATCAATTCCCCTTTATCATTCACAAAAAACTGATTCCGGTGTCTCTCCAACTTATAACCCCAATACTTTATTCCCGCTTTTCGATACAGACTTAAAACATATCGAGCGTGTCCGTAAAGTTTGTAGAAAATCAGCTGTCCCAGGATTCCGTTCGCTAAGGTGTAGTGTCCCACCGACTTCTGGTTAACATAGTGATAGAACGCTCGAGAGAAGTGCGAAACAGCTTGGTTGGCAGCACGTAGTATTACTTGTTGGTCATCAGCTTCGATCGAGTAAAGCGGCGCTTTCATTATAAGGAGCATTTCTTGAACGGTGGCTATTTTTTCGTAAGAAGATTCGATGGGTTCCAGCGTTTGATTGAGTGAATGGATATCGTGGCGCATTGCGAAAGATGCTGCCAGTTTGACGTGCATTTCGGGAAGAGTCAGCACTGAACAAGCGTTTTTTGAGTGATATTCGTTGATCGCAGTCAACAAGTTACCCGTGGAGTTTGAACCAAAAGATTTCGTCAACGCCGTACTGAAATGGTAATAAAGGGTGAAGTTATGCACCTCCTGCAGGTATAACGTGTAAAAAACGTCGGAAATTTTGAGAATGTAATGCGGATGAATCACAATCTCAGTTGCTATCTCAAATATTCGAACGTAACTCGCGATATTGAATGATGATTCGCGATCTACCATCCACAAATTCAACAGCAGTTCTAACCGATCTTTTTCTTGTAATGACCCAATAGCATCAAGAACAACGTTGTTTAATGTCCTCGCGCGATGATTACTTCCCCGGGGTAATTTTGATACCTTTTCATACAAATTCAAGACTTTACGATGCTCCCCAAGTTTGCTGAGAATACGCGCTTTGCGAAGAAAGGTATCCTTTTTCAGCAAAAGACCGTTTTGCTTAGAAAAAATTTCCGACATGTTCATAACGTCGTCCAATTCTCCGAGATCCATGGAGGAAATTTCTACCGCTTGCATCAATCGGTCAAACGGGAGATAAGACTTTGGCGACTCACGTCTCCACACTTCAAATTCATTGTAAGCGGCGTTTCGATCCCCTCTGATCATTGGGATTATTATGCGAAAGTTATCCCTAGCACTCGTTTTTTCTAATAAATTTATCCCTTCGTCCAACGCCTCATTCCACAACTCTAAAGCCCGCTGTTTGCGATTCAAATACATCTCGCATAATATCAGGAGGTTAAAATACTCAGAATCTCTGCGAACACCAAATTGTTTCGTTACAAAATCAATCATCTCGATCACAGTGATTTTGTTACGCCATTGCGCGAACCTACTAACAACTCCTAACTTAGCTCCTCCCTCTAATGATTTTAGCATGAAATTCAGCTGGTCTATTCGGATGCCAGTGTAATCGGGATGGAGCCGATAAAACGTTACCAACGAGCCAGATCTGTAATCCTTCTCAATATATAACTGTAATTGTTCTAACATCCGCTCCTGCAATTCCTTGGGTCGAGGAATTCTATTAAGAATTTCACTTTGTTTTCGCGCAAGCAAATCGGTGTCCTCAACAGAAGTTCTCAAAAACTGACAACCTGCCGAAGTGGAATAGGACATTGTTGACGGTAGAGCGGGAGAGATGGTGCGCGTAAGATAATTATCGAATGAGTAACGAACATAACTGGCCGTTTGCAGTCGAAATTTCAAAATTGCAATTTGAATTTGTCCAATTCTCATCAATGTGCCTTTTCGATGATGGACTCAACGGAGCCGATGGAATCGTTGAATCTCCAAATTCGTCACCGCGAAATCCGTAATTACAATATTTATTTGAAAAAATTAATTGAATTTAATCACTATTCATATGTATTCCAGATTATTCGCCGCCACTTTCTTTACTGTATTCTTTAAATTACAATCGCTCAATTATCAACCAATTGACACTGTCCAAAGTTTACGATTCACATACCGGCTGTGTTAACGCTTTATCGTGGTCTCGAAATGGTCAACTTCTTGCTTCTGGATCTGACGATACTGCAATTTGCATCTGGCGTCATAATACAACTGAAAGGTTTGGAATTCTAGTATTTATTATTGGCATTTAATGATAAATTTTTGCGCAGTGAGAACTCGCTGTTAACCAAAATCAAAACCGGACATGAGCTGAATATCTTTAGTTGTAAATTTGCCGGGACGTCGGAAAGCAAAATTGTCAGTGGATCACGAGATTGTACAATAAGAGTCTGCGAGTACGATGTGTGTGGCAGTAACAAATTGCTTCATACTTACAAATGTCATACCCGGGCCGTGAAGAGAATTTGTGTGCTAGATTCGGATCCTTTTGTCTTTTTCAGTTGTTCTGATGATGGTAAGTTTTACACAGTTCAGAATTCATTTTCATTTCTGAGATGTTGTAATTAGGTTGTGTGAATAAGTACGATCTTCGATCGCGCCACTACTGCAGTTTCAATCACGCTTCATGCCCATCAGCATTCATTAAACATGATTTCAATCTAACAGCAATGTCGATAAACCCAATTAATCAGAACACAATTGCCGTCGCTGGCTCTGAATCATTTGTTTTCCTCCACGATCGACGCAACCCTGGCAAACCGTTTCTGAAAATCCCGGCACCGAAAATCAAAGCTTTAGATGAAGGCGGACAACGGCGACGACAACGATCAATGTTTATGTCGGATCTTAGCGTTACTTCTGTAAAGTTTGGAAATTTGGACTCGAATGAGTTGATTGTTAGTTATAATCCCGGCCACGCGTTTTTGTTTGATGTTGCGGATATGCACATGATGGATGATGAGGTTGTTGTTCCCCCGATTGGAATGTACGCTGGTCACTCGAATATTCAGGTTAGATTTTTCTTTATCGGCAATTCTAGATCTGTTGACTTCGTGTTTTTTTGTTCACTTCCACGTAGACAACAAAGGATATAACATTCCTCGGCCCAAAAGACGAGTACATCGTGTCAGGATCTGACGACGGTTGCATGTATATATACAACAAACAATCACAAACGCTTCAAAACGTTTTGTACGCAGACACCGACGTAGTCAACGTAATTGCGGGAAACCCATTCGAAACAACAATCGCCGTATCTGGAATCGATAACACTGTAAAAATATTTGAAGGAGTATACCCAAGCCATGCGTGCGTTCGTGATTCAGAATATGGAGTTGATTTGTTTGAGATTTTAAAGATTAATCCGCAAGATTGGGGTGTAAAGAAGATTTCAAAAGTTACGGAGAAGGAAAATGTCCGGAATATTGATGTAATTGAGAAGAAAAGAAAGCATAGTGAAGAACCCGATAAATCATCAAAAGCGACCAAAAGTCTGAGTGATGAAGCAGCGGGAAATGAGAATTCAAACGATAGGAGCTCTGTGGAAGTGAATGAAGAAGTTGCAATCTCGACATCCTCAGTTGATAACGGCAACACGGAGTCAAACAACACAAACAATACCACCAACTCGACTCCACAAGTAAACGTTGAACGCGAAAGCAATGCAAGTTCAAGACGACCTCGAACTCGGCAAAGACAAATCATTCCAGACATGGGTTTAGCGACTTGTTTTGATTCTCCGTCACTCTCTGATCCCTTTGTCCCGCAGTGTGTAAAAGTCGATGATGACGAGTATAGTATTGAAAAGTTGATTTCAAAATCGACCTATTCTTGCATGATTAAAGACGTATGACTTTTTTTCTTTAGATCTATCTTAGTTTCTAATATCGATAATGCGGTTTGTTTAGGCAAGCATGTTGGTTCAACATAATCAATCCCGTCTTGTTCAACTAAACAATCCAGTGTTATTACGAAATTCGATTTTCAATTTTTTGACTCGTTCGAGAAGGCAAGTAAATGCTGAGGGTTACATAGATGAAGATGACGATGAGTTTGATTATGATGATGAAGATGGTGATTCGGTTATTAGCGAAGATGAATCTAATGGGGATGACAACAGTGAAAGTTCTGAGGAAGAACCCACTGAGACTGATGAAAGCGGTTACGTTGATGATGCTGGCGGGAACGAAGACAGTCAAAGAAGAAGAAGAAGACGTCGACAACGAGAGAGGATTAGCGGATGTGATACACAATAATTGTTGGGTTATTTCAAGCCTTTTTTTTTTAATTTATAAGCGGTTATGGAAGATGTCGAGTTCTTTCTTGGACTTTTTGTTGTTAATTGGAAAGATATCTGTTTATTTTAATAAAATAATCAAACATTGTAGAATTGGATCGTTGAAAAGTTTCCCAACCGTGTTCCGGAATTGATTGGACGTACAGTATAAAAAACAACAACAATCTATCTGGACTTTTCCGAACCAGCCTCCTTATACGCTTGCTTACTCTATGGGCTAATGTTTTCCATTATCTTATAACTTCAAGTTTTTGTTTGACTTCACTGGGATTAATGCTCAGATAAACTTCCAGCTGTAATATGGTGGCGGTTCTTCATTTCAGTCTTACCATTTTAATTTTGGAAAACAAAGTACTTGCTTCAGGTCGTTAGTCTAATGTTCGCAAGAAGAAACTCATATAACGCCTACAATTGGCAGGTTGGATTTGTTGCTACTGTAAAGAGTTTTCTGCGTCGCTTTTTTCTTTCTTTCAACTTGTTTTATTAGAAGTTTGTCACTTGGAATGGATTCTCACTGAAAATCAGTTTACATTTTTAAGTTTTTCTATAAACAAGGAGGTCGCCTTTATTGCGGTGGTGACTATCTTTTGAGTGTTTTGTTATAACTGATTCTTTAAGTTGGAATAAAAGCTGCTGTGTATTTCAGTATCGTGACGAAACTGCTGTTGGAGAGTTTCGGCGATAAGATCAAAAATTTTTTGAAAGATAAAAGTGGTGGTTTTGACTATTTTCATTTGTTGAGTCCAACAGTCATCATTTTTGATTTGCGAATGAATCTTGATGAGAAGCTGCAGAGACAAATGAATTAACCGATTACAAAGAAAATATATTGAAACGCTAGCACTGTCTATTCTCTTATCAAGCATTCTCAACGATCAGGGCTGTCCCCTATTTGTGTCTGTCATACAGTATCGATAAAAGAAAATTTGTGGTTTTTGGAAACATGCGTTTCTCTCTCACAATCGCGACTTTTCTTCTTGCCGGTTCGTAATTAATTAAACGATTATGCAACATCTCTAACCAACACTAATTTTTCTCACCAATTTCTCAAGCATTCACAAATGCGAATGTAGTTCACCATGAAGGAGAAACCTGTGGAGGTTTTCTCGTCGACGCACCAGTTTGCGCTCCAGGACTTGTCTGTGTTCGCACTAGTTTAATTGCAGACTTGCCTGGAATTTGTAAGAAACCCACGGAAACTAAATCGACCAAAATTCCCTCTCCGACCAGAACCCAACAAGTTAACGGAGAAGGTGGAAGCTGTGGTGGGTTTGTTCTCCCGCCAGCTCCTATCTGTAGCCCGGGCCTTGTTTGCGTTTATGAAAATACTCAAATAGCGGATCTTCCGGGAATTTGCAGAAAACCTGCGAAGACCACAACAACAACGACAATTGCACCATCAAAGACTCCGGAAATTAACGGCGTTGGCGGAAGATGCTGTGGGGTAAGTGCATTAGTTTCAGTCATTTAAAGGGCGACTTCTCAATCGAATTTTTTATTTTTAAATAACTTGAACTAGTTCGTGGTTCCACCAGCGCCAGAATGCAGTCCCGGTCTTCTTTGCAACTGTCCACCAAACGACAGTTTCGGCGTTTGCTACGATCCAAAGGCGACTTCAACAAAAACCAAAACTCGTCGAACTTCCACAAAAGCTTCGCCAACTGTTCCGACGCCAACCAGCGGTTTGGGAGGACCTTGCGGTGGTATGATTTACCCAGCGGCAGTTTGCAAACCAGGTTTGGTTTGTAGATATCCTCCTCCACCAATTTTGGACAGTCCTGGTACTTGTGTCGATCCCAAATCGCCAACACCGACTTTCAGTCCGATTGATGTTTAAGAGTTTTTACGCTCGTCCTTTTTTTTAGTTTACTAAGTGTATATTTCTATCTAGTTTATGACTCTGATCTATGAATTACTTATGAGTTTTAAAAATGTTTGTAATTGAATCAGTGCGTGACTGTGTATAAAAATATTTTGAATTGATTATGCTACAATGAAAGATATAAACGGTTCCAAAAAATTTATTATCGTATTTCTCATACACGTCACTCTTCTGAGTGTGCTTCCAACAATGCTGAATGACATTGTAATAGGCGAAAAAAATTACCCTATATCACAAAGTCGGGGTATGCAGCGAAAGTTCAATGTGTTATTTTGATAATTGTTTGAAATTAGTTGTTTCGACAATAATAAACTCTGTTGAACCTTATGTACTTTTCTTTGTTCATTGATGTGACTCTGCAACTTCCTCATTGAATTTACTCTATATTTATTATTACGTTTTTAAAAGATGGACGAAATATCAATCTAAATATGCGACCAATTAAAGAAGAATCAAATTAAATCAAAAAGATAGAGATCAACAAATTATCGTTATACACCGCTTGTTTAGATCGATATTGTGGTGGCGGAATTTAAGAGGAATAAAAGTACTTTTGCATCGACACTTATTTCTGAAGTATTCACCATGCGACCCATTGATCATAAGTTAAAACACTTGGACTGATTTGCAAAATTTATCATAGCGTTAATCTTTGAGATAGACAAAATTTATTTCATTTCACAACCTTCGTAAGAAAGAAATACACGTAGCATCAGTCGTAGCGTCCGTGAGACTAACAGCGTCAACTGAACAAATAAAGAGAGAAGAAAGTATCGTTTCTCTAAATCGAAAAATTGTATATATGACCTCAAATTATGTCCGAAAAAAGCTCCAACATTCAAAGCCCTGGTTCATGTACTAGCTGAAACGATCCGTCGGCGATTAAACTAAAATCAAAGATTAGAAGTGAAACCAGTGAAAATAATTTCGGAAAGTTCAACAGCGCAAAAATTAGACAATACGGGTACGCCAGCATAATTATAGTAATATGACACCTGTAGCCCTTCTATGACCACAGGCCGCCTCTAGTCCCCTTATTTGTCCAAACACGTACTAAAATAGAAGACGCCTGGCAGACAAAGTTGTTGTTTCAATAAATATCTCAGTAAGACGTTGCGCAGTTCTCATAATAAAGAGAGAAAACGCAAAAAATTTCTGATTTAAGCCCAGTCATCATTGAAACCAAAAAAAAAAGAAAATGTTTCAAGAATGAAATTGGGCGGCGGGGAAAAAGTTCAACTTACCTTTGTCCCACCTAAAGTGTTTTTTTGATTTTGTTTGAAACATGAAAAGACTTAATTAAAAATATTATTTTTATCTCGATTTATCTTTAAAGATTGCCAACGGTTAGATATTTCAGAAGTTTTGTGTATTCCCTTAGCCTTCCACAATAATACAGACACGTCTCCTGTGTGTGTTTCCTGGCACAATCAAATACATTAACAGCTTATCATCGTTGAACAGAAAATTACAAAAATCAACGTCTTTATCAAGATAAATGAACTCACAATAATTTACCTTGGAATTACAAAGAAATTTGAGTATTATGCAACTACTCCCAGAATTTTGTGCAGTAAAATCATGTTACAAATTAATTGACTCCTTTATATTCATCTTAAGTTTGTGCTCAATAAATTGCATTTTACAAGGATATAACGGTGAGATCGATTTCATATTTTTATTCTGGTATGAAATATTTCTTTATTCTCTTGGCTCTGCCTCAACAATCAGATGCACAACCTCTTCAAATCCTTCAACGAAAGCTTATCAAATTCAGGTTTCGGTAATCCTTTTATCATCTCGAAATTTGCCTCCTCTTCAACTCTTAGTTTCACGAAAGACAAAGGTCTTATCTTTTCATCTTCAGCGAATTCCTCATAATCCTCTTCTGTGAAATATGAGCCCTGTATCTGTTTCGTCAAAATTATAAACAAACGTGCATTCTTGGGGATTTTTAGTACGATATTCTTCAGAACTTCTGTCGTTAATCCACCCTCCCAATCCTTACTTTCGCCTGCAAATGACGGCCCCGCTCTCAAATCAACTTCCTCTGTATTCTTTGGTCGTATTAGATTGTGCAAATTAAAGTCGGAAATCTCCCGCGCAAATTTGGCCATTTTGTATTCGGCGGTGAAAGAAACGGGATAATAAGATCATCAATCGGCTCGAAAAACTTGGTGTAGTTTTCATCAATAAAGGTAATCAGATGTAGCGGCCTATCTTTTCGGAAATTATACAACATTTCGGCCAAAAATATTCGTAGTGGAGTCCCCGCAAACCCTCCTTCATGCGAAGCAACACATATCACCACTGACAACATTGCCTCATATTCCATTCCATCATTCGAACGTTGGTTTGTGTTCTTGAAACTGATCGAGTTTTGTTTGTACGAGACGGAATTCATCAGTTTCTTCACAAAGAACCGATAAGGAACTTTTTGTCCATCTTGATCCCACAACGCTGGATAGCCTTTGCCGCCTGTTAAGAAGAAATATAGCAAAATATCTTCTTCTGGCGCAGAGAATGAAGAGTTCGCAATCCATTTATCTGCTGCGTCGTTTTCAGTACCATCCGTCATTAGTGAAACGTTTTTTCGAACAAAGAGATGGGCGAAATGATGGGTAAAAATTTGGCGAACTTCATTAGGATTGGTCGATTTGCATTGCATACCCAGAAGAAACTTTAACGGCGCCAACAAACAGTAGTGTGAGGTCAACTGTTTCGAAGAGAAGACTTGCTCGAAGACATGTTTAATTGTCTCATCCATGGAGATGGCAAAGTTATTCCCTATAGTAAAATTTGATTTTTAAAACGTAAGTAACAAAGCATTCAGCTTGGACATAAACTTTATTTGCTTCGCCTCAAAGTAAGTCGCTGCTAAT
>JADGJK010000357.1:0-18861 GCA_027600645.1 Nowakowskiella sp. JEL0407
ATTTTATACTTTATTTCACAATAAAATTTCAATTATATTTAAAATTAATTAGAAAAATCAGTTTTAATTTTACCTTTTCCAGAGTTTAACACTTTTGGAAGATTCCAGAAGGTTTCAAAAGTTGTCCAAATATTTTAAAAGTTGAAAATTCTGGAAAATTTTGAGAAAAAAGAGTTTTCTATTAATAGTCTAACTCCTATCCACTCTTCCCACATCAAAATCATAAAATAAAAACATTCTTTATTATGATCAACAACTCCTCTCAACAAAATGCCAAAGTGGACCAAGAAATCACTTGCCCAAAGAAGACCTGAGTCTATTTTCAAGGAAAGAAAAATTGACCCAGACAACAAACCTGGAACGGTCTATGACTCAGATCCCAAGTTTCAAAGTACACAAAGGACATTTTTTGCATACATTTTAACAAGATCAAATCTAAATATAGATGTATTTATGTGTAATATTTTACTAATATAATTATTTTAGTAACAATGAGGCGACTGAGACTAAAAAACGCAATGCAGATCTCTTTGAGTCTAGTGAGGATGAGGATAGTGATAATGATAGTGTCATAAATCTTATTGTCAATACACCAATGTCTGCAAAGCCATTTCTACTGCATACTCTAATTAAGCCATTGCCAAAGAAGCTTAAGAAGAAAGGCAAGAAAGTTGCTGAACCAATTCTTATGGCTGTGTATGATAATCTAGAAACATTGAATGAGCATGTCATTATTGTTGCTACTCTCTTTTGAATGTACTGATGTTATCTTCACTTTTGGCAATGATGGAAATGTTGCTTTTATTCATTATACATGGCTGTCTGTCATATATAATACTAAAGAAATGTTTGAGAAATGGTTGGTAACTAGAAAAATTGATTGTTACCATTCTAAAATTGTTACGATTTCCTGGAAATTGGAAAAGATATATGACTCTGTTGAAGCCACACCTGAGGGTGTTATTTGTGTCCAGTTGCTGATTTCAGTTCAAAAAGATACCCACATGTTTGTAAAGAATGGTTTTGAGAAACGGGATAGATCTAAAGTTTTTATAGTTAAACTTTAGGCACACCAAAAAAGTTACGCAATTACTACTGAAAACAAATGAATTTAATTTGAAAGATGGTGATTTTTAAGTAAAATTTCAATATATTTCAAAAAAAATGAGTTTTTTGACATTTCCCTTACCCCCTTCATTTTCTCTCTTAAAGCCGAAACTGGAAGCAGAAAAAGAATGAAAATATGTTGACTTGAATATTAAAACGGAAGAAAAAGCGTCACCTGCAGGATTCGAACCTGCGCGCGCAGAACGCAACGCCTTAGCAGGGCGCCTCCTTAACCACTCGGACAAAGTGACATATACAGCCACTATTCTCAATCAATCTTATTTGAACTATTATAATGATAAAGGATAAGAGTTTTTGACGGAACTTTTAATGGCTAATGTGGGGGTTGATTTTTGCAAGTTTCGGAATCGCAGGAATAATTCTTTTAATCAGATACAGGAATGTTTCTTCTTCAAAATACCTCGCAATTCTAGTTTTCGGTGACCTAAGTCGCTCCCCACGAATACTCAACCACGCATTTAGCGCCGCCAATTCAGATATAAATGTGGAGCTATTGGGATATTTTCCCGATAAATTTGCCGATATACCAGAACGTATTCGCTCTCATGAAAAAATTAGGCTTCGGAGGATTCCGACTCCGGAGAAAATAGTTGCGACCAGTAATTTTCAATATTTGGTGTTGGGCATTAAACGAGTTGTGGTTCAGTTTGGAATAACATTATATACTCTATTGTTTTTAATACACACTGTCAATTTCTTGTTGGTGCAGGTACATGAACTTTTGTGCGTTAATTGATAATTATTTTGCACTGACATTTAAAACTGGTATTTTGATTAAGAACCCTCCGTCTATTCCGACGCTTGTAATCGCGCAAATCGTTCGAATAATTAAAGGGTCGAAGTTGATAATCGACTGGCATAATTTCGGATTTACAATAATGGGTTTAAGTCGAGGGAACGAAACCATTGTTGTAAAGTGCGCAGAGCTGTAAGTGAGAAATCATCCGACTGTGATAAGTATCAATAATTTATTGCTGCGATAGATATGAAAAATCTTTTGGAAAGTACTCGGATGCTCATTTGGTTGTATCAAATGCGATGGCCGACTTTCTGCGACAACGATTTGAGATTTCGTATGTTTGTTAAGTATTATTTGTGAGTTTATTACTCTAATACTCGAAACATTATTAAAGTGGTCAGATCATTGTATTGCACGATCGAGCTCCGCCTCATTTTCAACCACTAAGTATCGAAGAAAAGCACACCGTAAGCATCCTGTCGTCAATGTTATCGTTTATTAATTTAATTGATTCATCTTTAATTTTTGGCCAGTTCTACTCAACTTTCGAACCTCTCCAGAAACTCGCCACCAAACAAAATGTTCTAACTCTGCGAGATGACCATGGTCTCGTAAGTTACGCCGTTAATCGACCAGCATTTATCGTCAGTTCGACATCTTGGACACCTGATGAAGATTTTTCAATACTTTTGGATGCATTGGAACAATATGATACCCGTACTTCGAAAAACATTCGTCCAAGAACTCCAGATGATGATGACTGGGAACGAGTAAGAATTTCCGATGAAGAGGGCGAATCTCCCGAAAGAAATTATGCAAAGTTGCTTGTTTATATCTCTGGGAGAGGACCGTTAAAGGAAGACTTTGAAAGAAGGTTACAGAAACGGAAATGGAATAACGTGAACATTCAGACGGTGTGGTTGAGTCCGGAAGATTATCCCAAATTTTTGGCGGCCGCGGATTTTGGTATTTCGTTGCATACTTCATCTTCGGGATTGGATCTTCCGATGAAAATCGTTGATATGTTTGGATGCGGAGTACCAGTTGCTACACTGGAATACCCCACGTAATTTTTTATATTCTTGATAATTTTTACCAAAGATCGAGTTCATATTATTGCAGGATCACGGAACTTGTGAAAAACAACGACAATGGACTAATATTCCAGACTTCTACAGATCTATGCAATCATCTAATGGTTGTATATTTAATAACAAAAAATTCTATATGTAATTAACAAATTTATAGGCTTTGTTCGAAAACTTTTCTCGGGATTCAAGACAATTATCAACACTACAAGAGGGAGTACGATCATTCCGTGAAATAGATTGGGAAACATCATGGAAACGGGTGATGAAGGATATTTTGTCTTAGCGACGCTGAATAGTTATAATTTGATTGATATTAAGTAGATGAACGTATTAAAACGTTGCGTTGGTGAGTCAGCCGGTAAATTCCGTAGCTGTCAAACAAAAAAAAATTAAAAGAACCGAAACATGAACTTCTCATCCGGAGCCAGAGTTATCAGAGTTCTTGCCATTCGAACTCCATCACAGTCAGTTCGAATTTCCGCTGCTCGTTCAATTCAGAGTGGTGTACCAAAAGCGCTCTCGACGCGGTCCGTTTCTTCGTTACAATTTGCTGCCGCTGCAGCCCTCAACAAATCCCCAATTTCCGCACCATCATTCCTAAATTCCAACGCACCATCTCGTACTTTGCATTCATCTGCTCCTTCCCTGTCGTCTGCTTCGGAATCTTCCGCAACTACAGCAGGAACTGGTGAATCCGCCTCGGAGACGAATAGTAGCAGTGGAACTAGTTCTGCGAGCGCACAGGGAGCCAGTAATAGTGAAGAAGATGTCGGGAAAATCAAGAAAAGTTTGGCAGAACGAGACAAGCAGGTTGCTGAATTACAGGTTTGAATCGATTATCGGTTATCGTTATGTTTTTGTATGAATTGAAATCTCATTCTATCTATTTTTCAATAGGATGCTTATAGAAGATTGCTAGCTGATATGGAAAACCTCCGAAATCGAACAGCAAAAGAAAAAGCTGCGGCATCGACCTACGCTATTCAGAAATTCGCGAGCGATCTGTTGGAATCCGTAGATGTACTGAAGATCGCTTTAAACTCAGTTCCCGAGGACGCTCGTAAGACTTCAGAACCGCTAGAGAACTTGTATACTGGAGTTACAATGACGCGAGTAGAGTTACTGAAAGCTTTGAAAAGACACGGCGTTGAAGAGTTTGATCCCATTGGCGAAAAGTTTGATCCATTGTTCCATCAAGCGTTGTTCCAAGCGGAGAGTGAGGATATGGAGCCGGGTAAAATTTCTGCGGTAATGAAAACTGGGTGGATGTTGAATGATCGGGTTTTGAGACCAGCCTCTGTTGGCGTTGTTAAAGAAAAGTCGTGAAAAGAAAGTGCATATTTTTACATAAACAAGAATCGATAATAAAAATTCGGCTTCAAGAACGGCCATTAGGAAAACACACAGAACAATAAACGAATAAAATATCAGTATAAACGCAATCCAAAAAAGAAATGTAAACTCAAAGGCGCAAATGTTCAATTAAAAAAATGAAAAGCTCTCAGTCCGGGAATTGAACCCGGGTCTCCCGCGTGACAGGCGGGGATACTAGCCACTATACTAACTGAGAATTTTTGACAGATTTTTAGATTTGGTGCAATATAAAGCAAACACTATAAAGGGTTATATGACGCCTTTAATTTCCAATTCTGATAATGATTGACACGTTGTTTATTTTGGACAGTTCTGGGTATTTAATTGCGCTAATTGAAGCAATTTATTGTCTAACATTGTGAATCGTTTAGGCAAGTGATAATCGAAAAGCACTGGCGCTCTGAAATTCCCAGGTCGCTAATTGAGCTCTTTGTCGATAAAATTCCATCCGACCACGACTTCAAACATGGGAAATCAACAATACCATACCCGCTAACAAACATTTCGATTCAGCATTCGGAAACTTTGCCCGTTGAAGTGGCTAAAAAGGGTGACGAAGAATTTTATTTTCACAGCATTGTGCGAAATGGGTTAATCTTTTTGGCTATTGTTCGCAGCGAAAGTACGTTGGTATTCTGATTTCTAACTTAATCGATAGCCAGATTAACTTTTTTCCAAAGCTCCTCCACTTTCCGTTATTCAGTTTTTACATCGTCTTGCAGACATTTTACACGATTATTTTTCTGGATTATCCGAGCCGATTTTAAAAGAAAATTTTGTGATTGTTTACGAACTGCTCGAAGAAACGCTGGATTATGGATTGCCTCACATCACGGAACCTTGCGTTCTGAATGATATCATTCCGCCTCCATCGATTCTTAGCAAAGTGATCAATGCTGTATCATTAGGCACCACGTGAGTTGAATTATTGAGAATTATTGATTTTTTACTTATTAAATCTGCGTTTAGTTTGATTTCCAAGGTTCCGACTGGAGCACTTACCAGCGTACCTTGGCGAACATTGGGGATCAAATACACAAAGAATGAGATCTTCTTTGATATTATTGAGGAATTGAATGTGATCGCAGACAGGTGTGTGTGTGTGGTAATTCAAATCAAACGAATTAGAAAGGACTAAAAATTTGCAAAAGTGCCGGTAAATTAATAACTGCGGAAGTGTATGGGCATATATTTTGTAATAGTAAACTTTCTGGTTGTGATTAAATATTTATTTGCTTGTGCCGAATTAATTATCGCTTATGGAACAGGAATGCCGGATCTAATTGTAAAGTTTCAAAACCCTAATATCTTCGAGGACGGATTTACGAGCTTGCACCCGTGTGTGAGGTACGTTTTTTTAAATAATTTATATTTGCGATGCTTTTGAATGTCATTCAACACGAAAAGACGTCAACGGTTTGAGAAGGACAAACTCGTTTCGTTTATTCCTCCGGATGGCCAGTTTAATCTGATGCAATACAAGTAACTTTAGTTTTCTGAACTTTGATGCTGTAAATTACCAATCCGTTTACAGTGTACGATTACCAACGACAAATTCTTTAATGGTTCCAATTATCGTGAAACCTCAACTCACCTTTTCGAAAGATTCGGGTACAAACATGTTACGAATCCGGTTGCAGATTATTTACCTAAAATTTATTTGCAGCGAAACTGGAGATACATGTTCAGCCGAGGTTCACATCCTTTAAATCGTTGGATAATGTGATTATATGCATTTCGTTCCCGGTTGCAGTGACTTCCATCTCAACAAATGTGTCGAGTGGTGATTGTATCTTCGATCAAATAACGCGGGTAAAAAAACGAGTCTTTTTTTTTGATAAAGTAATAACGCCGCTGACCATTAAGTAGCAACTGAAATGGACAATTGGGAAACTGACACCGAATATGAACATTGGAGGAACTCCCTCTTTATCGGGAACTTTGTATACAGATGATATGTAAGAAAACTCACTTGAATTTTTCAGAATAATTCACACTTCTTCATTAAACCAGCGACAGAATCAAGTGCATGCATACCGTCACTGTCGATTTCAGAATCACCATGTACGCAATAACCGGATTGCGAATTGATTCTCTTCAAATTCAAAATGAAGGTTATAAGCCATTCAAGGTATGATTATGGTGTTTTATCTCATATTGTGAAGTTTGGTAACATTGTTCAAGGGTGTCCGTTCTTTCACAAACACCGGAAAATATCAAATCAGGATGTGATTGTTCCAGTAATAAAAGCAAATTTCGCACCTAAAGAACGAGATCTTTGATGTCGCAATTTCATTTCACACAGTTTATTACTTGGAAATCAGCGTCGAATTTCAACACCAAAAATCCGCCAGGCGGTTTGTATTCCTTGCAACCTGACAAAAACCAGCACTGCAATTTCAACAAAAGCAACAGCTTCTATTCAAATCTATTGTGGAATACCTCTGACGACGTAGCACCTGGTTTGATATTTATACCCTTTTGCCCTTATTGCGGTGTTTGTGAGACCTCTTCCATTTCGAAATGGTAATTATACCGATTTTTTCTCTTTAAAGTTTTATAAATTACACTCTCACATCGTCTGTTATGTCATAAAAATAAATATTCACCTGCTAGTTTCCAAACGACATACCTCCAAATTCCACGCCAACTAATAATCAAAATACACCACCCCGCCCGATGCCCAACAATGTAAACTTCCTCAAAAACAAACATTATTATGCAATTCTAACAATTAAAATTTCAGTCGGGATATCCGGGAGTCCAGCAGCATATTCCGCAAATGAATCAACAACAATCTTTCTTTACACCATTCAACAATTTATTCTCTCAACCTACCCCTGTACAACAAACTTCCGTAAATACTACCACGCAGACATATCGCCCACCTTCTTCTGGGGTTGTTTCGACAATGGTAAAGCGTTATCGAAGTTTGTTTCCTAAATTCATAATTTGATTTGTAATTTAAAATAGACGACAGGAGTTTGCATTTGCTGCGATAATTTATTAAGATTCCCACAGACTGTTTCATGTTTTAGATGCACGGTTTGCGAGACTGGTATTTAGAAAAAAAAATCCTCGGAGAGAAACAACATTGGCTTACAACATTTTTTTTTAAGTGAACGATCTCAAACCAGTTCCCAAACCTCCGCAAGATCAATTCACAATGTCGTTAACGTTACCAGGTTTAGAAATAATGTTTGATGAAGCGGCACAGGATCCTTCCAAATATGACGCGCTGCAGAAAGTAATAGCTTCTTGTTTTGGGCATTTTGTCACGCTAAATGAGAGTTACGGAAATGTATGTTTAAAGAGTATCACTGGCTGATTATTTTCTTATGGGTGGTTGTGTCTAGGATACTGAACCAACTCTGACGTCACCGGGGTTATCACTCGAAGATGTCAGAAAGGCGTATCACTTGATTTTAAGAAGGGTACTGTGATTGGATTAACTTTATTCGGTGTCTTAATTTGGATTCGTAGGATACTGGTCATCGCTTAACCGGTCAAATGATGCTTTCGATTGAGAAGTTATTACGACGTCCTGGAAGGTATAAAACAACATAATAGTTCATAATTACAAATAATACTGCCCGTAGACGACTTTTAAATGCGAGGGATATCAAATTTTTAATGATCATTCTGGAGGTTACCACGCTCAATTTATTCATAACGACAATATGACTAACAGATCTTATGACACAGTGTCCGGTGTTTTTCAACAATGGAGCAGAAAGGGAAAGAGAATTTAATCATGATATATTAGCGCGAACGTTTGGACTGTTATCCTGCTTATCAAATGAGCTGCATCATTATGTTGTAAATTGGTTTGGAAGGTAATGCGATGCGTTCTGCCAAATTTATTCATCGTTGTTAATTTAGAATTTAGATTCCCATTACCGATTTTTCAGCGACGTGTTGATTTAGTTAACCACTTTATTACGTATCGACTGACTAAAAAAGATGGAATGCGAGATCACTATCCTGCCGATTGGGGAATACGATCTGCTGCGAGAATTATGGCCCTGCTATGTAATGTTAAATGATTCAGTCAACGTTTTATGTTAAATATTTTAACAATCTCACGCAGTTGCCGCAAATCAGGAACGAAAGGAAAGACTGGCCGTCTCAGATTTTTATAATACCGTTGTAGATTATTTCGATTTGATAAGAGATTATATGCGATGGCAAGAAGAACGCTCTGGGTCGTTTTCACTCTGTCAATACCCATTTTTAATTTCATTAGGTGGAAAAATGCAGGTAAGCATTTAATCGAAAGTTATTAATTTTTTTTCAACGTAAATAATTTCTTTTTTCAGATTATGGAGGCTGATGCGAAGAGGCAGATGGCAGAGAGATTTAAAGAAGCATTTTTCCGCACGGCGATGTCGGGGATGGTGACCGATCCGTTCCTTTCCCTATTTGTAAACAGAGCATCTATCATCCAGGATTCGTTAACGCAGTTATCGGTGAAAGATATTGACTTTAAGAAACGGCTGCGAATCGAATTTACGAACGAAGATGGTGTAGATGCGGGCGGGTTGACAAAAGAATGGTTTTTGCTGTTAGTAAGAGATCTGTTTGATCCGCAATACGGGATGTTTGTGTTTGATGAAGAATCACATTATTGCTGGTTCAACCACATATCATTTGAAAATCACGACGAGTATCGGTTAGTGGGGATTATTATCGGTTTGGCGATTTATAATTCAATGATCCTGGATGTACATTTTCCGTTGGCGGTTTACAAAAAGCTTTTGCGGCACCCGGCAAATTCACTGGAGGATTTACGTATTTTGAAGCCGTCGCTCGCCAATGGACTGCAAAAGTTATTGGAGTATGAAAACGACGATGTTGAAGGGGTGTTTGGATTGGATTTTGTAGCCGAATACGAAGCTTATGGATCGATAATGCAAGCGCCTTTGGTTGATAATGGTGAAAGTATTCCCGTTACAAGTCTTAATAAGAAGAGTTATGTAGACGCGTACGTGAATTGGGTGTTGAACGAAAGTGTGAAGAAGCAGTTTGATGCGTTTTCGGAAGGTTTTAATCATGTTTGTGGAGGAAATGCATTGAGTTTGTTCCGTCCGGAGGAAATTGAGATGATGGTTAGAGGGGGTACAGAACTTGATTTGAAAGGACTGGAAAGTGTAACAGAATACGACGGGTATCATTACGATTTGGGGTTTTAGGACATATCTAACATAATTTTTCTTATTTGTTAGATTTGATCCTCAAGAACCAACTGTTCGACAATTTTGGGACATATTTGCAGAGTATTCGGTGGAGATGCAAAGAAAGCTGTTATTATTCGTTACTGGCACTGACAGAATCCCCGCTACGGGTATTCAGAATATGGCATTCAAATTGTCATGCATGGGAGCAGTATGTGTTTTTGTTTTAAACAATTCGCCATCCGTATACGCTTACTGTTTTATTTATTTTAATATCTAGGATTCCGAAAAACTACCTATTTCGCATACATGTTTTAATCAGGTACATTTTAAAACGACCTCTCTTTGTATATCGTCAGTTAACTTTTTTTGTATAAAGTTGTATTTATATCGATATTCATCAAAAGAAAAACTACGAGAAAAGTTGAACGTTGCTATTAACTGGAGGTAAATTTATCACATCGTTATATTTTCTCGTTAATAATATTTTGCATGTTAGCGGTGGATTCGGGCTAAAATAGACTCTTTTCTTTTCTCTTTTTCCAGAATTTTGTTATTTTTTCTCGTATAAATTTTTTAAAAAGGATATTTTGATTCTTAAAATAAATAAGCAGTAAATCGTGGGAGTTAATATTTCCAGTCGATGTGATCTAGATCGTTCTGTGAAATTTAGAATATATTGAAGAAGGGAAACGGGAAATCTTTGCAGTTTGATAATACCTTAAAGTCAACGTCAAGGATTTTTGGGAGCAGCTCTTTTGGTGGCACAAACTGGCGAAGCAAAATTGGGAAGAAAACCAAAGTGACAGGTTTGTTCGTCCCTGCTCCTGGTGCTAGATTTCATCCCATCTCACTGTTTAAAACACTTCTAGAAGGTCTTGCTAAATAATTTATCCGCGTGTATTGGCCAAAAAATTTTTTTCTATTCATGAATTCCAACTTTCCCGCTCCCCCGCTTCCTAGTCCCTCTATAATGGAGCTTGTAAGTTCTATAAAAATTGCTTTCTTAAGATCTACTTTATGGATAGTATTTGTATCCAGGACGCAAGCGACCCGATGAATTTATTAGCTGCAGCGGCAGATGTTTTGTCGAGCGATGAGAAAAATGCCACCTCCAGTAAATAACCACTTCAAAAAATAAAAATAACTAAGCTTATCTATGGATTTTTTTTCTTTATATAGTTCCAGTCAAATTTAAACATATACCCGAACCGCTTTCATTAAGGGCTGCTAGACAATTGACGACTTTAGCTATCCCCCAGGATTCCAACAGCAAACTTAAAGAGTCAAAGAAGCAATTTACATGCACTTTTGAAGGATGTGATGCGAAGTTTGCGCGGTTATTCAACATGAAGCAACACTTGAAAGGTCATTCGGGGTTGAAACCGTTCAAGGTAAAAAATAGAACGCTAGAGATCTAGAGATCTTTTTAATCAAACTCTTATTTTTAATTATCATTCTCAAAAATAGTGTGATTACCCAAACTGCACAAAAGATTTTCGTAGAAAACAATACCTGACTCGTCACCTCCTCCAACACAACGATACCGAAGAAGCTCGTAAACCACATTTCTGCGATCACTCTGAAATTATTATGACGAGTGACGGGAGGCCGGAACTGCTTTACTGCCATGCTCGCTTTGCCAGAATGTTCAATCTAAAGGAACACGTAAAATTGCACGTTATGGGCACGATTACAGACAAACAGAAGGATAGATTCTACAGAAGATCACCACCGAAAGAGTTTGAGGGTGCGCTCCTGGGAATCAAAATGGCTGTGGATAGGTTTCAAGCTCAAACTGTGAATCCCAGTTGGAATGGTTGGAAGATCGGGGAAGATGCGTACAACGAAGAAGAGGAAGAGGAAGGAGAAGATGATACGTTTGAGGTCGATAAGCCGGTTTCTTTGACTCCACCACTTTCGCAAGAGCGAAAAAATTAAGATCGGAGTAATCTTTTGTTCTCTCAAACCATCTATAAATAGTTTGAAAGATGTACATTAACACTACGGAATTTAGAATCACCAGCAACCATGCTCTTGATAGTTTGAATACAAATCAAAGAAACAATTAGTTTGAATTAATTTTTTTTTTACTTTATATATGAGTGCTAGATATGAGTGGAGCATACAAAAATCTCAGTTAGTATAGTGGCTAGTATCCCCGCCTGTCACGCGGGAGACCCGGGTTTTTTTGACAGATTTTTAGATTTGGTGCAATATAAAGCAAACACTATAAAGGGTTATATGACGCCTTTAATTTCCAATTCTGATAATGATTGACACGTTGTTTATTTTGGACAGTTCTGGGTATTTAATTGCGCTAATTGAAGCAATTTATTGTCTAACATTGTGAATCGTTTAGGCAAGTGATAATCGAAAAGCACTGGCGCTCTGAAATTCCCAGGTCGCTAATTGAGCTCTTTGTCGATAAAATTCCATCCGACCACGACTTCAAACATGGGAAATCAACAATACCATACCCGCTAACAAACATTTCGATTCAGCATTCGGAAACTTTGCCCGTTGAAGTGGCTAAAAAGGGTGACGAAGAATTTTATTTTCACAGCATTGTGCGAAATGGGTTAATCTTTTTGGCTATTGTTCGCAGCGAAAGTACGTTGGTATTCTGATTTCTAACTTAATCGATAGCCAGATTAACTTTTTTCCAAAGCTCCTCCACTTTCCGTTATTCAGTTTTTACATCGTCTTGCAGACATTTTACACGATTATTTTTCTGGATTATCCGAGCCGATTTTAAAAGAAAATTTTGTGATTGTTTACGAACTGCTCGAAGAAACGCTGGATTATGGATTGCCTCACATCACGGAACCTTGCGTTCTGAATGATATCATTCCGCCTCCATCGATTCTTAGCAAAGTGATCAATGCTGTATCATTAGGCACCACGTGAGTTGAATTATTGAGAATTATTGATTTTTTACTTATTAAATCTGCGTTTAGTTTGATTTCCAAGGTTCCGACTGGAGCACTTACCAGCGTACCTTGGCGAACATTGGGGATCAAATACACAAAGAATGAGATCTTCTTTGATATTATTGAGGAATTGAATGTGATCGCAGACAGGTGTGTGTGTGTGGTAATTCAAATCAAACGAATTAGAAAGGACTAAAAATTTGCAAAAGTGCCGGTAAATTAATAACTGCGGAAGTGTATGGGCATATATTTTGTAATAGTAAACTTTCTGGTTGTGATTAAATATTTATTTGCTTGTGCCGAATTAATTATCGCTTATGGAACAGGAATGCCGGATCTAATTGTAAAGTTTCAAAACCCTAATATCTTCGAGGACGGATTTACGAGCTTGCACCCGTGTGTGAGGTACGTTTTTTTAAATAATTTATATTTGCGATGCTTTTGAATGTCATTCAACACGAAAAGACGTCAACGGTTTGAGAAGGACAAACTCGTTTCGTTTATTCCTCCGGATGGCCAGTTTAATCTGATGCAATACAAGTAACTTTAGTTTTCTGAACTTTGATGCTGTAAATTACCAATCCGTTTACAGTGTACGATTACCAACGACAAATTCTTTAATGGTTCCAATTATCGTGAAACCTCAACTCACCTTTTCGAAAGATTCGGGTACAAACATGTTACGAATCCGGTTGCAGATTATTTACCTAAAATTTATTTGCAGCGAAACTGGAGATACATGTTCAGCCGAGGTTCACATCCTTTAAATCGTTGGATAATGTGATTATATGCATTTCGTTCCCGGTTGCAGTGACTTCCATCTCAACAAATGTGTCGAGTGGTGATTGTATCTTCGATCAAATAACGCGGGTAAAAAAACGAGTCTTTTTTTTTGATAAAGTAATAACGCCGCTGACCATTAAGTAGCAACTGAAATGGACAATTGGGAAACTGACACCGAATATGAACATTGGAGGAACTCCCTCTTTATCGGGAACTTTGTATACAGATGATATGTAAGAAAACTCACTTGAATTTTTCAGAATAATTCACACTTCTTCATTAAACCAGCGACAGAATCAAGTGCATGCATACCGTCACTGTCGATTTCAGAATCACCATGTACGCAATAACCGGATTGCGAATTGATTCTCTTCAAATTCAAAATGAAGGTTATAAGCCATTCAAGGTATGATTATGGTGTTTTATCTCATATTGTGAAGTTTGGTAACATTGTTCAAGGGTGTCCGTTCTTTCACAAACACCGGAAAATATCAAATCAGGATGTGATTGTTCCAGTAATAAAAGCAAATTTCGCACCTAAAGAACGAGATCTTTGATGTCGCAATTTCATTTCACACAGTTTATTACTTGGAAATCAGCGTCGAATTTCAACACCAAAAATCCGCCAGGCGGTTTGTATTCCTTGCAACCTGACAAAAACCAGCACTGCAATTTCAACAAAAGCAACAGCTTCTATTCAAATCTATTGTGGAATACCTCTGACGACGTAGCACCTGGTTTGATATTTATACCCTTTTGCCCTTATTGCGGTGTTTGTGAGACCTCTTCCATTTCGAAATGGTAATTATACCGATTTTTTCTCTTTAAAGTTTTATAAATTACACTCTCACATCGTCTGTTATGTCATAAAAATAAATATTCACCTGCTAGTTTCCAAACGACATACCTCCAAATTCCACGCCAACTAATAATCAAAATACACCACCCCGCCCGATGCCCAACAATGTAAACTTCCTCAAAAACAAACATTATTATGCAATTCTAACAATTAAAATTTCAGTCGGGATATCCGGGAGTCCAGCAGCATATTCCGCAAATGAATCAACAACAATCTTTCTTTACACCATTCAACAATTTATTCTCTCAACCTACCCCTGTACAACAAACTTCCGTAAATACTACCACGCAGACATATCGCCCACCTTCTTCTGGGGTTGTTTCGACAATGGTAAAGCGTTATCGAAGTTTGTTTCCTAAATTCATAATTTGATTTGTAATTTAAAATAGACGACAGGAGTTTGCATTTGCTGCGATAATTTATTAAGATTCCCACAGACTGTTTCATGTTTTAGATGCACGGTTTGCGAGACTGGTATTTAGAAAAAAAAATCCTCGGAGAGAAACAACATTGGCTTACAACATTTTTTTTTAAGTGAACGATCTCAAACCAGTTCCCAAACCTCCGCAAGATCAATTCACAATGTCGTTAACGTTACCAGGTTTAGAAATAATGTTTGATGAAGCGGCACAGGATCCTTCCAAATATGACGCGCTGCAGAAAGTAATAGCTTCTTGTTTTGGGCATTTTGTCACGCTAAATGAGAGTTACGGAAATGTATGTTTAAAGAGTATCACTGGCTGATTATTTTCTTATGGGTGGTTGTGTCTAGGATACTGAACCAACTCTGACGTCACCGGGGTTATCACTCGAAGATGTCAGAAAGGCGTATCACTTGATTTTAAGAAGGGTACTGTGATTGGATTAACTTTATTCGGTGTCTTAATTTGGATTCGTAGGATACTGGTCATCGCTTAACCGGTCAAATGATGCTTTCGATTGAGAAGTTATTACGACGTCCTGGAAGGTATAAAACAACATAATAGTTCATAATTACAAATAATACTGCCCGTAGACGACTTTTAAATGCGAGGGATATCAAATTTTTAATGATCATTCTGGAGGTTACCACGCTCAATTTATTCATAACGACAATATGACTAACAGATCTTATGACACAGTGTCCGGTGTTTTTCAACAATGGAGCAGAAAGGGAAAGAGAATTTAATCATGATATATTAGCGCGAACGTTTGGACTGTTATCCTGCTTATCAAATGAGCTGCATCATTATGTTGTAAATTGGTTTGGAAGGTAATGCGATGCGTTCTGCCAAATTTATTCATCGTTGTTAATTTAGAATTTAGATTCCCATTACCGATTTTTCAGCGACGTGTTGATTTAGTTAACCACTTTATTACGTATCGACTGACTAAAAAAGATGGAATGCGAGATCACTATCCTGCCGATTGGGGAATACGATCTGCTGCGAGAATTATGGCCCTGCTATGTAATGTTAAATGATTCAGTCAACGTTTTATGTTAAATATTTTAACAATCTCACGCAGTTGCCGCAAATCAGGAACGAAAGGAACGACTGGCCGTCTCAGATTTTTATAATACCGTTGTAGATTATTTCGATTTGATAAGAGATTATATGCGATGGCAAGAAGAACGCTCCGGGTCGTTTTCACTCTGTCAATACCCATTTTTAATTTCATTAGGTGGAAAAATGCAGGTAAGCATTTAATCGAAACGTTATTAATTTTTTTTCAACGTAAATAATTTCTTTTTTCAGATTATGGAGGCTGATGCGAAGAGGCAGATGGCAGAGAGATTTAAAGAAGCATTTTTCCGCACGGCGATGTCGGGGATGGTGACCGATCCGTTCCTTTCCCTATTTGTAAACAGAGCATCTATCATCCAGGATTCGTTAACGCAGTTATCGGTGAAAGATATTGACTTCAAGAAACGGCTGCGAATCGAATTTACGAACGAAGATGGTGTAGATGCGGGCGGGTTGACAAAAGAATGGTTTTTGTTGTTAGTAAGAGATCTGTTTGATCCGCAATACGGGATGTTTGTGTTTGATGAAGAATCACATTATTGCTGGTTCAACCACATATCATTTGAAAATCACGACGAGTATCGGTTAGTGGGGATTATTATCGGTTTGGCGATTTATAATTCAATGATCCTGGATGTACATTTTCCGTTGGCGGTTTACAAAAAGCTTTTGCGGCACCCGGCGAATTCACTGGAGGATTTACGTATTTTGAAGCCGTCGCTCGCCAATGGACTGCAAAAGTTATTGGAGTATGAAAACGACGATGTTGAAGCGGTGTTTGGATTGGATTTTGTAGCCGAATACGAAGCTTATGGATCGATAATGCAAGCGCCTTTGGTTGATAATGGTGAAAGTATTCCCGTTACGAGTCTTAATAAGAAGAGTTATGTAGACGCGTACGTGAATTGGGTGTTGAACGAAAGTGTGAAGAAGCAGTTTGATGCGTTTTCGGAAGGTTTTAATCATGTTTGTGGAGGAAATGCATTGAGTTTGTTCCGTCCGGAGGAAATTGAGATGATGGTTAGAGGGGGTACAGAACTTGATTTGAAAGGACTGGAAAGTGTAACAGAATACGACGGGTATCATTACGATTTGGGGTTTTAGGACATATCTAACATAATTTTTCTTATTTGTTAGATTTGATCCTCAAGAACCAACTGTTCGACAATTTTGGGACATATTTGCAGAGTATTCGGTGGAGATGCAAAGAAAGCTGTTATTATTCGTTACTGGCACTGACAGAATCCCCGCTACGGGTATTCAGAATATGGCATTCAAATTGTCATGCATGGGAGCAGTATGTGTTTTTGTTTTAAACAATTCGCCATCCGTATACGCTTACTGTTTTATTTATTTTAATATCTAGGATTCCGAAAAACTACCTATTTCGCATACATGTTTTAATCAGGTACATTTTAAAACGACCTCTCTTTGTATATCGTCAGTTAACTTTTTTTGTATAAAGTTGTATTTATATCGATATTCATCAAAAGAAAAACTACGAGAAAAGTTGAACGTTGCTATTAACTGGAGGTAAATTTATCACATCGTTATATTTTCTCGTGATTAATATTTTGCATGTTAGCGGTGGATTCGGGCTAAAATAGACTCTTTTCTTTTCTCTTTTTCCAGAATTTTTGTTATTTTTTCTCGTATAAATTTTTTAAAAAGGATATTTTGATTCTTAAAATAAATAAGCAGTAAATCGTGGGAGTTAATATTTGCAGTCGATGTGATCTAGATCGTTCTGTGAAATTTAGAATATATTGAAGAAGGGAAACGGGAAATCTTTGCAGTTTGATAATACCTTAAAGTCAACGTCAAGGATTTTTGGGAGCAGCTCTTTTGGTGGCACAAACTGGCGAAGCAAAATTGGGAAGAAAACCAAAGTGACAGGTTTGTTCGTCCCTGCTCCTGGTGCTAGATTTCATCCCATCTCACTGTTTAAAACACTTCTAGAAGGTCTTGCTAAATAATTTATCCGCGTGTATTGGCCAAAAAATTTTTTTCTATTCATGAATTCCAACTTTTCCGCTCCCCCGCTTCCTAGTCCCTCTATAATGGAGCTTGTAAGTTCTATAAAAATTGCTTTCTTAAGATCTACTTTATGGATAGTATTTGTATCCAGGACGCAAGCGACCCGATGAATTTATTAGCTGCAGCGGCAGATGTTTTGTCGAGCGATGAGAAAAATGCCACCTCCAGTAAATAACCACTTCAAAAAATAAAAATAACTAAGCTTATCTATGGATTTTTTTTCTTTATATAGTTCCAGTCAAATTTAAACATATACCCGAACCGCTTTCATTGAGGGCTGCTAGACAATTGACGACTTTAGCTATCCCCCAGGATTCCAACAGCAAACTTAAAGAGTCGAAGAAGCAATTTACATGCACTTTTGAAGGATGTGATGCGAAGTTTGCGCGGTTATTCAACATGAAGCAACACTTGAAAGGTCATTCGGGGTTGAAACCGTTCAAGGTAAAAAATAGAACGCTAGAGATCTAGAGATCTTTTTAATCAAACTCTTATTTTTAATTATCATTCTCAAAAATAGTGTGATTACCCAAACTGCACAAAAGATTTTCGTAGAAAACAATACCTGACTCGTCACCTCCTCCAACACAACGATACCGAAGAAGCTCGTAAACCACATTTCTGCGATCACTCTGAAATTATTATGACGAGTGACGGGAGGCCGGAACTGCTTTACTGCCATGCTCGCTTTGCCAGAATGTTCAATCTAAAGGAACACGTAAAATTGCACGTTATGGGCACGATTACAGACAAACAGAAGGATAGATTCTACAGAAGATCACCACCGAAAGAGTTTGAGGGTGCGCTCCTGGGAATCAAAATGGCTGTGGATAGGTTTCAAGCTCAAACTGTGAATCCCAGTTGGAATGGTTGGAAGATCGGGGAAGATGCGTACAACGAAGAAGAGGAAGAGGAAGGAGAAGATGATACGTTTGAGGTCGATAAGCCGGTTTCTTTGACTCCACCACTTTCGCAAGAGCGAAAAAATTAAGATCGGAGTAATCTTTTGTTCTCTCAAACCATCTATAAATAGTTTGAAAGATGTACATTAACACTACGGAATTTAGAATCACCAGCAACCATGCTCTTGATAGTTTGAATACAAATCAAAGAAACAATTAGTTTGAATTAATTTTTTTTTTACTTTATATATGAGTGCTAGATATGAGTGGAGCATACAAAAATCTCAGTTAGTATAGTGGCTAGTATCCCCGCCTGTCACGCGGGAGACCCGGGTT
>JADGJK010000358.1:0-18821 GCA_027600645.1 Nowakowskiella sp. JEL0407
TTTTTTTTTTTAATTTTTTTGATTTTTTTTTATTATTTAAATTACAGAGGAGTAAGAATAAATCTGAATCGGAAACTCAGGCACTTAAGAACGAGATTTCGAGGTTGAGAATTGAATTGGAGTCCGCTTACCAAGAATTGACATCCGTTGGAAATGTTCAGCAAATAAAACAAGATATATTGGAAAAAGGTAAAGCGCAACAAGAAAGAACTTTAATCGTAAAATCAAATTGAAATTTCATTTTGCACGACCAGATGAAAAAATTAAACGGTTAGAAGCTCAACTGACGCAGTCTTATGCTGACTTTGAACTGCTTTCGCTGGACTGGGACGCATTAACATCGGCTGCCTTAACGCAGCAAAAAAACACGGAAACCACTTCATCGGTTGATCTTTTGAAGACACAAAAGCGATACAAACAGCGGATTAAGATGCTAAAGAACCAAAATGAAACGCTAGTCGAGAAATTAAAAAATATCGAGAAAAAATTCGATGTGAAAGATGCAGCATTAGTCGAGGTTATGAAACGAATGGATGATTATGAGAAAGGTACTTTTTTTTATTTAATTCATTATAATTGATAATTATTGTGGTTTTAGGAGTGTATGGTTTAACAGACGCAATTCGAGAAATCAAAACACTTAAATTACAAAAGTCGATAAGAGATAAGGAAATAATCAAATTAACTGGAAAAGTCAACGACTTTGAATTGCAGGTACAACTTTAATTACAATATTCCTTTTACATACTTCAACTAAAGATCACAAAAGGTTCAAGATTTCCTTGAAGAAAATAACTACCTTCGCGCACAACTTTCACTCCCACCCACCACAAAAATTGACGTATCAAACCTGCGGCTTCAATCAACACTGGAAAATGAAAAATATAAATCCATGTGCGCACAACTACAATCTGAAGTGAATAAATTGGAACAAGAACGGATCGACTTGAAACAGAAATGCAGAGTTGGAGCTTTGGAACGAGCGGAGAAAGCTGTAGTTGAATTCGGGATCGGTGTGGAGGATTTTATCGCAGTTCAATGTTTTGCTGAAAAACTGAGATCAAGGGGCGCGGAAGTTGCAGATGGAAGTTTCACCGGTATTTATTCTAACTTATTTCTAGTTTTGATGAGTAACAATATTAATTTACTCTATGTATTAAACGGTATAGAAAAAATTCAAAGACCTGAGATTTCAAATGAGCATTTGGAGAAATTATTGATTGAACTTGAACGAATAAATGTGGAAGCCCAAGAAAGCCGTGAAAAAGCTGAAAAATTGCAGGTTTTTTTTGTTAAGCCGCCATTGAAAGAAGACATGCTAATTAATTTACTGGTAGAGAGAATTGTCAGAGTCAAAGAGCCTAGTTGAGAACCTGGAAATGATAGTAAAAGAAATATCACAAGCTATTGTTGATTCAAACCCAGCACATTTGGATAAAATATCAAATTCAAAATCATTGGTTAGTATTTAATGATATAAAATGCTGTCTTATTTATTCCCTGAAATTTTTTATTGCAGAAATCGTTTCCTGCAATTGATAAACTTCTTGCAAGACTTCAATCAGCACCACTCTCGGGGAAACCGAAGTTTGATACGGAGGCAGGGGAAACTAATGCATCTTTGATTCAAGTTACCAACGCACTTCGACAACAAATTTTAGCTCTAACGACGAAATCGGAGTCACTCACATCAAAACTTTCCAGACAATCACAAAAGATTTCTAAACTAGAAGCTGACAGGGACTTTTGGGCAAATAAATGCCAAGAACAGCAGAAGACTAGTCTTTGGAAATCTTTAGATATTCCAATAGACTTGATGGTTGGAGAATTGCCAGGTTATAACGCGGTTTTGGAACAACTTGTCCGCTGTGTTTTGGAGTTGAAAGAGAAAAACTCTGAATTAGCTGATTGGAAATCTGGTTTAGAGGAATATGAGGTAAAAAAATATTTCCGCGATGTGAGGATGTAATTTGATTTTGTTCTATTATGAAAGCAAAAATTTTTGGCGGCATCGGAGAGATACAGGTCATTGCAAACTGAATTGTCGAGTTTATCCTCGTCGACGACGAAACAGATCAACGCGCTCTCAAGTAAACTTTACGAAACTGAAACATCGCTTTTGGGAATGACACAGAAGGCAACTCAATTTGAATCTCTGATTAACAAATTAAACTACGGACCCGACGACATCAGACGAGAGCTTGTCGAGTCTCGAAGGGAAGCCGTGGTTCTAAGAGTAAACGAAGTTGTGCTTTCAAGGAAATATCTTGCAGTTGCAGAACGTGAGAAGAACGTTAATCTGGAACTGGAAAAACTCAAGGTTAAATAATCTGATTTGAATATCAATCATACTTTGACTTAAGCGGTTTCTTAATTGTAGTTTGATAAAATTCAAACAAACAAAGCGACCGCGGAAAAAATTTCGCTTCTAGAAAAGTTGAAAAATAACGCTGAACATCGATTACATTCCTTATCTCGCGAATTATCCCGTAAATGAAAAAAGAAAAGATAGTTATTACATTGAGTTTAATGTGAGATTTTAGATTCCGTCTCTTCCACGGAGCATTCAAATCTTGAAAACAAGTTGAATCTATATATTTCCAAAACTCGAGTGCTGCTTCAAAAAGAGATTGATTTTATTGAGAAAAATGAAGAAAATGAAGCTAATTTGAGAAATTTGAAGTCGCTGCAGGTTGAAGTTTCGGATATGCAGTTAAAGTTGAAGGCCGAAAGAGCACGAGTTAGTTTGAAATTAAGAAAAGAACTTTATTACTAATTGAGTTGGACAGGCCGATAAAATGGAAGAGTCGTTCTTGGAGTTCACCAAATACAAAGAATTACCGGTAAATTTAAACAGAATTGTAAATTATTGAAGATTAATCTTGAGTTTGTAACAGGATATTCAAGATAGGCTAAAGTCGGAAATGTATAGAAACGCAAATCTATCCGTTCAGATTAAAGTTCTTCAGGATCGAGCAGAATTAGCAGAACAGCGGCTGTATAACACAGAAAATAACGAGAACCAAGTAAATGTATTGGAGTAAGCGTTGCTAAGACCTTTTTGATGTTTTTATAGTTAAGAAGTCGGCTGAACAAAGCAGAACAGCTATACATGGACGTTTGCGACGAAAATATTCGAACTCGTGAGTTGGAACTCGAAACAAAAAATAAATATCAGGTAAATATTTGAAGAATTTAATTTTGCTTCATATTAAATGTATAGGATTAGGGAGGAGCGACTGCGGAAGAAAACCAATTGAATTTGAAGAAAATCACCGATCTTAAGTCGACAATAAATTCCCTCGAAAAAGAAATTCTTCACTGTGAGGGAAAAAAATATGAATATCAATAAATCATTAACCGCTCATAATTTTAGATAAATCCGTCGCGGAAGTTGCGACAACTCAAGCGACTGATCTCACGCATTTACAATCTCAGATCTCGAAGCAGACTGAAATTCTGAATACAACCATTGAGGAATTACAGTCACAATCAGAGGAAAAGTTAGTTATCGGAAAACTCCATCACCACATATTAGCGTTGCAATTGAGTGAAGCCACAGCGATACGCAAATTGGAAACCCTTAATCTGAAATGTGTTCAATATGAAACCAGGATTGCAAAGGTATCAGTAAATTATGTTACGCATAATCAAGCTGACCATTTATTTATTAGTTGGAAAACTTAATTGATGCCCACGAGCACACAATGTACCAAATGCGACTTGACCATAAAAGCAGAAATAGAATGCTTTTGAAATCTTTATCAGAGACCAGGTCAAAAATCGCAGGAACTGTTCTTTTGGATAAACACGAAGTACGAAGTTGCATTTTATCGCGTTTCCCCACTAAATTCTTGTTTTCTACCATAGAGAACGTGTGACCTTGTGCTGACTCTTGATCATAAACGTTCGGCTCTTGAAAAACAGCTGGATAAAGCATTAAAAAGTAAACGAAAAGCCGAAGGTAACCTTTTTTCATCATAATCCAATTATTTGTAGAATTAAAAAACACTTTAGATGAATTGGGGCAAATCAAGATAAAACTGCAATCGCAGGAAGAACTAATTTCCGAATTAAGTAAAGCTTCACCGAATCACCAGCAAATTTCAAATTGGCAATCGAAAATGACAGAAGTTAAACTGCAAGACTTGAAACTGCAAAAAGATATTGAATACATGACGCAGGATCGAGATCAAAAGGAGACTAGTCTTAAATTGGCAGAGAGTAAGCTGCAGCGTTTGAGCGAAGAGGTTGTGCGACTGCAGGATGAACATGAAGTTGCGGTATTGGATTGGGAGAAACGTCACATCGAATTAGAAGAAAAGGTTGAAAAATTGGAAGAGGAAAGGGAAAGAATTTACTTAACGACAAGTTCATCGGAGGTGAGATATTGGTCCATCTTTATTTTTACCGTTTTTTTTTCATATCTATTTTATTAATAGATCAAAAAAATTTTACCCGACCGATCCCTACCAATCAACCAACAACTTGATGCCGCGCTCCGCATGATACTGGAAAGAGGTCAAATGATGACTGCAATGGAACTTAAATTAGAAGAAACGAAAAATAGATATGCTGACCTTAAATCTAAATACTCGGTATTTCAATTTTTTTAAAACACAACCCAAAATATTCACGTTTTTCACATTAGGCTTTGGAACACAAATTTCTGGAAAAAGAAAGTGAAATTACACAGCTCAAAATTGAAAGCTTTCGGCAAAGTTCTGATTCAAATGGTTTTTATTTTAACAAATCTTTCAGTATACATATGCAGATTGACAACAAAACTTCAGGGAAGAAAACTCGATCTATTTTACAAAATCGAGAAGCGGATGCAATCAATGCCGCACAAGAAACTATAACGTCATTACAAGACCAAATCGAGACGAAGAATCAGTTATTGCAAAAATATCAGAATATGATTTCAGATATTCGGAATGAAATGACCAAACGAAAACTGGTAAAATTTTAATTTTAAATTTATTTCCATTAACTTAAATACCTCTGCGTTCCAGCAAGATCGCGCGGAAATCGAACGAATGACGGAAACTTTGAATTCAATGAGCGACAGGTTGGTGGAGAAAGTGAGAAATCCACAAGAATTACCCCAACCAGAAACAGTGAATGTTCCGGATCCGACTGTATTTGAAAAATTTGAGAAAATCATTGCTTCCCGAGACAGTGAAATAAATCAGTTGCGGATGACGATAAAAGAATTGGAAAACGAATATTCAGACGATGCCGAAGCAACGACCGAAAAAATAAACAATTTGCGAAGTTCCTTAGCGGAAAAAGACGATGATATTGCGAGTTTAAAAAAAGAAATCGACGATTTGAAGGATGAGTGTGATGAAATGAGGGAAAAATTATCGAATGCACCTCCGGCTTCATTGCATGACGATATTGCTCGGTTGAAACGTCTTTTGATGAAAAAAGACGATGAATCAGAAAATATGGTGAAATTAATAAGCGATTTGAAAGCTGCTATGATCAAACAAAGTGAAGAGGACCGAGAAGCAGAAATTTCATCTCCAAAATCATACACCAGTAAAATCATGCAAATGGAACAAAAAATATCTCGGTACAAAATTTTTATGAAAAGTGTAGCGAAAATTTTAAAATAAAAATTTCTCTTTACAGATTAACGGAGGAAAATGAAAGCTTGAAGTCAGATATTTTGAATTTTGAAAAAAAGCTTTCTCGTAAAGAACAAGACTTCGGTAAGCGCTTTGTATAAAATGGTATCTAAAACTTATACCATTACTTACAGTAAAGAGAGAAAAAGAATCTGCTTCGCAAACAGCTGAAATTCAGAGATTAAACAAATTATTAAGAGAAAAAATGGAGCTTTTTACACGAGAAAGATCCGACTTGACCTCAGAAATTCAGGAATTAAAATCCGTAAGTTATATTTGATTCAATTTTTTGCAGAACTTCATTAAATAAAATCTCTTTTGAAGAATATTCGTAATCTACAGACACGAGGTACTACAGGCAAATTAAGCACTACTGAAACAGCACACGACGCAACTCAGGCCCGAATAACAATCCAAAAGCTCACTTCTAAAATCGAAACGCTGAAATCAAAACTGAAGCTGAGAACCACCGAGTGCGAGAGTCTTACATCGCAGCTAAAGTTATCAAAGGAGTCGTATTTAAGGAGCGAGAAAGAACGCATAAAGCTCCAGCAGAAAGTTACGTCGATGTTGGCGACATTGGAGAAAGAAGGAAAAATTCTGAAAGAGAAGAAACCTTCTGAACCTTCTGGCGGAGATTGTGTTTCACCAAGTAGCAACGACGGAGAGAGTAAGGAAGTCACACATCAAATTGATTCCTTAAAAGCTCAAATTGAGGATTTCGAACAGCAAGCTGAAAAGTGGAAAAAGGTAGCCGAGTAATTCGAAATGTGTAATTTAAATTCTTTATTTCCTGATTTGCTTTAGATTGCGGAGGTTGACAAGGAGAAAGAAATATTATCATTAAAAGCTTTAAATGCTGAGCTTAATGTACGACTTGAAAATGAAAAACTAATCAATGAACAAAATGACAGCCATGCAACCGGCGATCGTTCAAAAGTTCCGGATAAAGTTATGGAATCTCGCATTCGGGATTTATTGGTATAGCTTTATTTATTTGAATTTTTTCGCGCTCAGTTTCTTTCGCTAAAACATTGAAAAAAGAACAAAAATGAAGCTCTAGATACGCAACGTTTAACCGCAGAGTCAAATCTTCTCCAATTCCGATTTCAAGTCGAACAATTAAACACCAACCTAGACCGAGCCAACAAAAAATGTGGAGAGCTTGAGGAAACTATTAAAAATCTACGGAAAGAGGAAGCTCATCGCATCGCTACTGGAAATACCACGATACTTCCCGGTTTAAACATTCCACTTCCCTTAGACAAATTGCCAGCAGGCCTAAAAACCGGACTGCTGTCGGATAAACCTCTACAAGATTTAATACTTGTTATTGAGTATTTATCAAATCAAATTGAAAAGTTGAATCAGGAAAATAAGTCTCTCAAGCAGACGGGAACGTCGAACCTAAAATATATGGAATTGGTGAAAGAGGTTAAACAACTAAAAAAAGAAAAGGCCGGACATGATGCGCTGATAAAGGAAAAGTCGGCTCGGGATGCGCTGTTGTCCAAGTATGTTACACTTTGTTATCTTGATATGTATTTCCAATTAAAAAAAAACAGAATTGAATTAGAGAACACAAAACTCCGTCGAAATTCACAAAAGCAAATCGATACAATTTCAGGCCTTCAGAAGACAATTCAAGAACTTCGTGTTTCCAAAGAATCTCTAGAGTCAGATGTTAACTCTCTTCGTAAAGTGTTAAGCGGTCTCGACCGAGAATCTACCAAGAAACTCATGGACTTGGACCATGATCCAGGAGATGGAAGCAATACCAAGTTTATTGAAGAAATTAGTCAGCTGGTATTTAGTTCTCATATATACGCGCAGAATCGTCAAGTAATTCATCTCTACAATTCAGAGAGCTATGCTAAATGAGCGGGATACAATTATTAAAGGTCTGATGAATCCCGAAACAAACGATCAAGCAAACATAATCAGCCAGAATCGACATTTAAAAAGAGAGGTATCCATGTGGCAGGCTCGAGTTACTAAACTCACAGATCAACTCTCCAAAATAAAGTCCGTGGATGAAGTCGAAGCGAAGTTCGAGATTGAAAATCTACAGAAAGTCAACGAAGAGCTCCGCCAGAAATTAAATTCAAAACAAAATGACAAAGGTAGAGAAATCGTATTTTTTTAAAACCCTAAGTAATTTCGTATACTCAGGTAAGGGAAAACTCACGATTCCAAAGGAGATGGAAGATGAACTGGAAGATTTAAAGTACAACTATAAAGAAGCACTAAAAATCAACTTGCGATTCGAGGAGGTAGTCAAATCACTCTGCGGGAGATGCGGATTGGATTCTGAAAAAGTAATTTCTACAGTTATGTCGGTTCCAGGAGGATTAGTTGGTAGAAGCTGAGTGTTACATTGAAAATATATTTGGAAGTGAACGTGTATATGTATAAAAGTTACAGTTTAAATAAATTTATATTTCACATCTTATCTACAACCTCGCCTTGTTCGTCTTCTCTGGAATTTGAACCACAACTTTACCGTATGCTTTTCTGTTCACTAAATCTTCAATCGCTTCCGGAATGCTTTCCAAACCGACGTAGTTTTTCGCGTACAATAGCGGTCGAACACTTTTAAACATCGCAAACAACCATTCAAACATTATCGGAAGAATTTCTGGTTCATGGACCCTCGTTTGACCGTAATAAACACCAACAATACTCGCATTCTGTTATTAAACTAGTTTAGAAAATAAAGGAATAAGTGTCAGATTGATTTCAATTACCTTGAGTAACAACTTATTCACAGCAACCTTCTCAATATTCCCGCCCGCGAATCCAACAACCAAAAGTCTCCCACCCCATGCAATACATTTCAAATTCTCTTCCATTTTCCCCACAGGATCATAGACAACATCCACACCTTTTCTCCCCAATCCACGAACAATCTGTTGGATCTGACTGATATAAGATTTCTCGGTATAATTAACTACAAAATCGGCACCATTCTGTTTACAAATTGAAAGCTTTTCTGGTGTTGAAGCGGTCGCGATCACGATTGCGCCAATGTGTTTGGCAATGTGTAAAGCGGCAAGACCGACCCCGCTGGAGGCGGCATGGATCAGACATATTTCACCTTTGACATCATAAATTATTTTTCTGATATTGAATGAAGTCTTAAATACCTTTCGTCAAATTTCCACGATGAATCAAACCAACCCAAGACGTCGGATAAATCATTGGAATCGACGCAGCTTCAGCAAAGGTCAAGTTGGCAGGGATCTTGAAAAGCGAATATGGAGTTGGAACAACTGAGATCTGTTTAAATAATTTAGTCGAAGTTTCAAACTGTTCCAAATTCAAATTTCTGGTGCACCTTTTCTGCAAAAGCATTCAATCCGCTTTCGTCAATTCCAAATACACAGTCTCCAATTTGAAAATCTTTGACATTCTTTCCAATGTGTGTGATTATTCCTGCAAACTTACGATGGTATCGATAAGATAAAACAGGTGAATTCACCAATCATTGGTTTCTGTGTGAATGACTTACTTCTGCTCCTGGAATAAACGGAAATTTCGGTTTGACTTGATAAAGTCCTTTAACCATTAACGAGTCGAAAAAATTTATGCCCATGGCGCGAACCTAAATTCCAAGAATATAAATTTGAGCCCGAGGTGTCCCTAAAATACTGGAATTTATTCCTTACATCACAAATAACATTGTTGTCAGTTAGAACTGGATCAGAAACAACTGTTGGCTTCAGTTCTCGTATGTTCGAAACCCAATCAGAAATTTGAATCGCTTTCATTTCAACTTTGATGGACACTTTGACCACTTTTTATAAAACAAAAAGATTCTGAGTATATATTTAATCACTAGTGATGTTGAAAATCTGTTTATAGGTTGACTCCACTTTTTTTCGGAATTCAGGCTTGTTATTCCAAAGGTTAGCAGCTTCGTTATTCAATGGACTTAGATTGTTTGGTTCTAATTAAAAAAAAGTAAGCAATTTTAAAAAGTATGAGATGACTTGATGTGATAGCATACCTCCCAATAAACTCTGCAATGAAATTAAGACGGTTTGAACTGTGTAAATCGCGGACCATTTGTCCTTCAAGATATCCAAACAAATTGTTCCTTCTAGTCCGACATTTGGGTGAAAGCATGGAGTTGAGCGGTCGAACGTTACTGTTGGTGATTTAAAGGGGTATTCGTCTGGGAATTTCAAGATTACTTTGTATTGAAAGCCGGCAAAGGGAGTTCCATCAGGCCCGTCGATTGTTCCCACCTAAATACATGAAAAAGATACAGTTTAGCCATTTCTGAATGTTGAGAGTAAATGCATCTATATTTTGGTTCTGGAGTAGGAAAGTGGAAAAGTGATCCTTACCCATTTCATTAAATTGTCGCTTTCCGGAAAAGCCGTTACTCCAGGAACCGGTTGCATCTAACATGAAACAAAGAGAATAAGCATATTACAGAATAAGACGCTGGAAGCCGCCGACTTTTACGGCAAACAAACATATACCATTAGATTCATTAATTCAGTTTGCAATCTACGCGGCGGCAAAATAATGAAAAATAGCAGTTAGTGAGTACGAAACAATATTTTCACGAAAAAATCAATTGTAGCAACCGTTTGGTAACATTTGTTGAATTCGAATTACTTCCGTTCATTTTTGGAATTATTAAATTGGGTTTGACAAATCTAAGCCATGATCATTTATTATTTTTAATGTTTTTCTTTACTCTGCTTCTCCCGCGGTAATAACTATAAATATTCATTAATTGTGAGTTTTCAATCATAATTTTCACGTACCATCATCGATCTTCAAAATCATCTTCACCAATTGAGTGGCAAGAAGAAATTGGGATCTCTTGGAAATAAGTGGATCAAACACATGTTGATCACGCATGTCTAGTAAACAATATTAGATTTCAGTAAAAACATCGCATAACCAGAAATTTACCATTTGAGCCTTTGTTATTACAGTCAATTCCAAGTCTCGAGTTATTTTCCGTTGCTTGGCGAGATTTTACTTCAGCCAAGGTCTCAATTGGGGAGAATCCAGAATTTTCTGCAAGCGCCAATGGGATGGCATCAAGAGCTGAGGCGAAGGATCTCATGGCATATTGTTCGATACTGGAAACTTGATCTGCTGCTTTCGATACGGCAAGAGAGCAAGTGATTTCCGCTGCACCACCACCGTAAACAATTCGGTTGTCACGAACCAAGTTACGAACTACGCAAATTGCATCGTGCAAACTTCGCTTCGCTTCATCAATAATCTGGGGAAAAAAATAGGTTAAATACCAAAATACAAAATTTACAGTTTAGCTACCATCTTATTTCCACCACGAACAAAAACTGTGACAGCTCTTGTATTTGCGCATTCTTCAATGACAAGCATGCGATCTTTAGTGGTACCGAAAGACATTTCTCGAACTACTCCAGCCTTTCCTAATTTCGCAGATGTCAATTCTTCAAATCGCGGAACGATTCTGCCGTTTGTAGCAATTGCAATCAACTATTGGGCGGAAAAATTTTAATCAATTTTGAGCCGTTAAAGAAACTAACATACCTCAATTTCTGGCCCTCCAACCCAACGAACGGCAGGTAATTTATTCTGAAGCAATAAATGGTTTGCTTCATCGTCGAATCCCCATTGGCAAATAACCAAGTTCGCTCCAGTGTCTTTCACTTGTTTCACCATTTCCTCAAACTTTTCCCTCTCGTAAGCTTGCAATTTCTTGAACTCCTCCACGGTAGTGATATCAAGCTTGTGCTTCGTTTTTGGCTTTGGAGGTTCAAACGGACATGTTAAAATCGCAATCTTAGCATCCTTAATCTCCTTCGGCATTTGCGGATGTGACATATCTTTATCAACAACAACTCCGTGAACGAGTTTGGAATCTTGAAGCGAACCACCGACTTTCCCATCAATCTTAATTAATTCAAAATCAACATCTTTACGTTCCATGTCGGCGACTGACAGAACCGCATCAACGGCAATTCCAGCAAAAAGATCGTGGCATTTGGACACACTGTCATAATAAAACTTAGGCGCAGAACTCAAAGAAGTAAATTTTTCATCATTACATTTTCGATCCGAGACAAGTTTTAGCAGTTCGGAGTAAGATATCCTTATCATCTTTTCCAAACGGAATAACATCAGCGACTTTGTCCAAATGTTCAACTGCGACCAGACATGCACGTTCGAATCCATCGGCAATTCGAATGGGGTGGATTCCACGATCCAAAAGAGCTTCCGCTTGTTCCAATAACGCACCAGCCAAAACTATAGGGCATCAAGTTAACAAAGCCCCTATCAACACATTCAAATTAGTCTGTTACGAACCCACAACACCAGTAGTTCCGTCACCAATTTCGTCGTCTTGACTTTTCGATAATTGAACTAATAGTTTTGCAATCTGATGTTCCACTTCCATTTGACTTAAAATTGTTGCACCATCGTTTGTTACTGTAATATCACCATCCGGAGAGATCAAGATTTTATCGAGACCTGAACGTGAAAAAAATTGCAAATTTATTTTCCTCCCTATTATATCTTCCTTGCCAGAAATATACCTCGAGGGCCAAGAGAAGTTTTCAGGATATTCGCAACCGTTCGAGCAGCGAGAATGTGCGACTATGAACATGAAATGAGACTAGATCTTTAATTAATTTGTAAAATATTTACTTTTTGCGCTTCTAACCCAGATTTTCTAGCTTTCTTTTCCTGCTCACGAACAATAATAAAAGGTCTTCCATATTCGTCGGTAGCGTATACTAATAAACAAATGATTAAAACCCCAAATTTACAAACAGGCAAGAAACATGAAAATTCACGTGGATTTTTTCCAACAAAAACAACTTAAAATAAGCACAATCAAAGTTAAAATATATTTAGAATTTTACCGGCGCTCATTTTCTTTTCAAAAAAGATTTTTTCAAAAAGTTTTTGTTTCTGTTTTGGGTTGACACAATCGCCACAGGATGTCTGCGTTTGAACAAATAAATTCTCATCTCAACAAGAAAGACGTTCAGGATCATTACATTACTCGTCTGAAGGAAGCCGTCGCCATCGCGAGGTTGAATTTTTTTTATTCGTTTTACACGTAAAATTTTGTTGGATCTAATGCATTTGCCCCCGATTTCAGTGTTAGCGGCGATGCCTCGTATCGTCCTGAAGTTATCAAAATGGGTCACTGGCTTGTGAAAGAGCTTGAGAGACTTGGTGTCAGGTAGATTTATAAAGTTTCTTTAAATTGTAAACGGATAACTCCGCTGCAGTTGTACGCTTCGTCATCCTGGAAAGCAAACATTAGAAGGAAAAGAACTTGATCTTCCTCCGATTGTACTTGGAACATACGGAACTGACCCTAAAAAGAAAACTGTACTTGTTTACGGTAAATTAAACTGTTGATATTCTCATGGAAGTTGTGTCTCACGGTATTGATAATACTAGGGCACTACGATGTTCAGCCTGCACTGTTATCTGATGGTTGGAACTCCGATCCTTTTACTTTGGTGGAGGATGAGAAGGGCCGAATGTATGGAAGAGGAAGCACGGATGACAAGGGTCCCATTCTTGGCTGGATCTGGGCTATTGAAATACATCAAAAACTGGGTATTGAATTTCCTGTAAATCTTAAAATTTGCTTTGAAGGAATGGAAGGTATGGATTTTTGGACAAGTATGATTCAGGCAGGTTCTTGATTTGTGAACTTTTAGAGTCGGGAAGTGAAGGGTTGGATGATGTAATTAACGATGAAGCGGATAAATATTTTAAAGATGTGGACTGCGTTTGCATCAGTGACAACTGTAAGATCTTTGTGGTAACGACTTGATTTAGATTAATCGTTGTGTGCAGATTGGTTAGGAACCAACAAACCGTGTCTCACTTATGGATTGCGTGGTGTATCATACTTTGGAAGTATGAATTCTTTGCATATCTAAATCAATTTAATTTGTTTAATTTGCATTTCTCAGTAACCATCGCGGGTCCTGGAAAAGATTTACACTCTGGTGTATTCGGAGGAACGGTTCACGAGCCCATGACTGATTTAGTATATTTGATGGGAAAACTTGTCACCCCAGATGGAAAGATCTTAATCCCGGGAATTTATGTAATGAATATTGCTTTTCAAAGTAAGAGTTTCTAACTGAAACCTTTTAGGACTCTGTTGCTGCTTTGACAGATGAAGAGAAGAAAATGTACAAAACTCTTGATTTCAATATGTCCGATCTGTATGGTGCGATTGATAGTGATACCTCGATCTTCACGACTGAAACAGAAACATTGATGGCACGGTAAGATTTGTATTGGTAAAACGTTGTATATAGCTAATTTTTGTCTATCTTGACAGTTGGAGATATCCATCGTTATCAATTCACGGGATTGAAGGAGCGTTCTACGCACCAGGGGCAAAAACCGTCATCCCAGCCAAAGTCATTGGAAAGTTTTCTATCCGAACTGTGCCAAATCAAGAACCTGATCAAATAACGGCGTTGGTGAAAAATTACCTTGAAGCGGAGTTTAAAAAGTTGAACAGCAAGAATAAACTTGACATTGGTTGTGGACACGCGGGAAAATGCTGGGTTGCGGATGTCAACCATTGGAATTACACGGCGGCTTCTAGAGCGGTTGAAAAGGTTTTCGGTCAGAAACCAGATATGACCAGAGAGGTACTCCACACCAATTCTTTAGAAGTTTGTGTATGCTAATGGTCTATGTTAGGGAGGAAGTATCCCAGTAACTCTCACCTTCCAAGATGCTTTAAAGAAATCTGTATGTTTAGTTTCTGGATATTTATGTTTCTCTGTATGACCAACCTGTTTTTTTTTCAGGTTCTTCTTTTGCCAATGGGAAAATCTGATGACGGAGCACACTCAATCAATGAGAAATTGGACCGCAGGAACTATATTGAAGGCATCAAGTTGCTCTCGCAATACCTTCATGAAATCGCGCTTGTTTAAAATAAACTGTACGGAGATAATATCTTAGTTCAAAGCCTCTGTACAAAGCTGAATAACCAAGAAATCTTCCGTTGCGGTGCTGTTTTAGTTTACGTATCCACATTCATCTTGGCGTCGTTAGTTTACTCGTCTTTACCACTTCTCTCATGATCATTTAATCTGGACATTCCAAAAGTTGAAGTAGAAGAAGACTCCATTCAAGACTCGAAAATGAATTATTTCTATACTGTAATGGAAAGTTTCTTCTGATGTCAAGCGTGACGAGCACAACGGACCCGAATCTGTCAAAGGCCATCCAATTTTTGGTGGAAATGAAAGTTATCTTAGTCACCGGCTGCAACCAAGGAATCGGTCGCGGGATTGTCGAGCGACTCATATCCGATCAATTTTCCTCTTTTCCGCCCACCCGCAATGTCTCTACATCCGGCGACCTGAAGTTGAAAATTATAATGGCCTGCCGGTCGACTCCAAAAGCCGAAGCGACGCGATTAGAGATTATAAATTCGCTCCTTATACGACGAAAATGGGGATGGAATAATCTGAAAACTGTGGACGAGCTTTCCATGATTGGCCGTGAATTGTTGCCAATAATTACTGTCGATCTGGCGAACCCGACGAGTATCTTTGCTGCATGTCGACAGATAAAAAACGAATTTAAGTCGATAAATACGTTTATATTTAACGCGGGGTACATGCCAATTGAGCGAATGATTTTTAGTTATGGGATATACAATATGTTTACGGATCCTGTATATCTTATGAAGACTGGAGGAGATATGATGGTCCAGAGAATCGGTGAAGTAACAAAAGACGGTATTGGGCTATGTTTCATGGCGAACGTGCTGGGACATTATATCATGTTGCGGGAATTAGAAGGGTTGTTGCAAGCAACAGAGGACGGCGAAGCGAGAGTAATATGGGTCGGAAGTTCAACGGGTATGCCGAAATTCTTCGACATTAATGATATGCATTGCTTGCGTGGGAAACATCCTTACGAATCCTCCAAGAGATTACTTGATTTGTTGATCTTGAAGTTGTCACCAATGTACAGGCTTCAGGTCCCTTTCTCGGACACTGCATCCGCGGCAAACGTGCATTCGGTAACTTCGCCGATTCATATGTTTACGACTTCTCCTGGTTCGGTTGCAACGAATATTATTGGATACCCAATGTTAACGTTTTTGTTTGTTGTAAACTTCTTCATAATGAGGTTGTGTGGATTTACTGGATCCACCGGAACTCCATTTTATGCTGCGACGGCGTATTTGTATCTCACGAATTACGTTGCAATCGGAGAGTTGAGCACGGCGATCAAGTATGAAAGTTCAGTTTCACGGTTTGGTAGAATGTTTGTCGGGAAATATAAAATTGAACGAAACGATAAGACTGATAAGGAAGGGGAAATGGTAGTAGCAGAGTGTGAACAATTGTACATCGAGCTGAAACAGACATATAACTGAAACACTTCAAGTCCTAACGGCTGATGTGTGACAGTAGAGTTTCGGGGTTGAAGGGTTTTATTCTTGAAATACTTTTAGAGTTATCAGAGTACTTTATATCAACTTTCTTATTTATTGTTCTCTATTTTTACGCTTTAGAATCAAATCAACTCGATCTTTTTTCAAAAGTGTGCCTTTTCCCCAAAAAAAAAAAAAAAAAAAAAAGTTTGGAATGGGAAAAAAGAAAACTCCCAAAACTGTCGATGAAGCGGCGAAATCTTCCGACACCGCGAATGCTCCAGAAAAAATTTTACTTGAAAACATTTTGGCGTTAGGCGGCTCGAAAGAAGATTATGAATTACTCGGTGATGTATTGAGCGATAATGAAGTTCCCGAAACTGAGAAATCCGGTAAACCTAAATCGAAGAAGAAGAAAAACAGTTCAGATGAGGTTTTAAAACGTTATTTGCGACATGCATCATTTGTTAATTTCGTTTTTCGATAAGATTTCCGAGTCCGATATACAAAAGTATCTGACCAGCTTGGGACTAAATCCTTCGAAATCTAAAATTCCCGTGGTTGATGATTCTCAAATTGATTTGGAAGTGGACCAGGACGAAAACGATGACAACGAAAGTTATGAATCAGAGATCGATGCCGAAGAGGACGAAGGGGAAAACGAAGTCACTGAAAAAAAACCTGTGCAGTCGAACCCACAAGAAGCTTCTGAATCTAAAAAGTCCTTTTTGAAGTCGAATTTGGTATCTTCCAAAATAGTAACACTACCTTATATATTTTACTTATCTTTTGTTATTAGCTGATCGACCCGCAACAGAAATGGTATTCGATTGCTCTTGATGAAATTCCACCGTCAGAAACGCAAATCCCAGAAACAAAGATTGCCGAAGTATTTGAAAAAGCGAAACGGTTGCTTGATGAAGAAACGACGAGATACGATAAAGGTTTACCCTATTTCGAACAATTCTTTCCAATTTTGTCTCTTACTCTATAAATCATTAGCCAAATCCTCGAAATCCTCATCTGATCGCGAATTCGTCTCGACGATTTTAAAATCTGGAACTGTGACGGATAAAGTGTCCGCCGTTACTTTGCTGATTCAAGAAAGTCCGCTGCATACGTTCAAATTGCTGGAAAATAATCTGTTTAATAATATGGCAACTAAGAAGGCTAGAAGAGAGGCAGTTTTAGCGATTGATAGTATAAAAGACATTATGGTAGATCACGCACTCCCCGATAGGAAATTGATGTTTGTGAATTCTTTATATGTTGTGTTTTGAAGTGGAATGTTTCATTTATTTTGATATTATGTAGGTATTTCAGAGATCGTCCGTTGAATTCGCTGAAAGTGACGACTCAACATCTCATTCTTTGGGTGTTCGAAGACTTGCTGAAGAAGATGTACTTCAATTTGCTGCGGTTGATGGAGGTAATTGAATGTGCTTTTTTCAAGCAAAATGTATCTGATATTGTGTTTCAGGAATTGTCCAAAGATACCCTTCCATTTGTACGAAACAAGATTATGGGAAATACGTTTGAATTATTGTCCGGTAAACCCGAACAAGAGCAAAACTTGTTGGCATTACTTGTTAACAAATTGGTAAGCTCATCTCACAACATCTTACAGTCGTTGATTTAATTTTTCCGTAAAAGGGTGATACAGATCGGAAGATCGCTTCTCGATGTGTGTATTTGTTATCCCAACTTTTGACGAAACATCCCAATATGAAACTCGTTGTAATATCCGAAGTCGAACAATTATTATTTCGACAGAACTTACAAGAGCGTGCGCAATACTACGCGATCACGTTTTTGAATCAAATAGTTTTATCTTCGAAGGATTCGAACGTTGCGAATAAATTAATTCAGATTTATTTCGATATGTTTCAAGGGCTTGTTGGAAAGAAGAAAGATGAGAAGGTTGAAGAGAAGAAGGTTGAGAAGGATAGGCATAGAGACAGAAGGAAGGGAGGGAATAACAAGAAAAAGCCACAAGCGAAAGACACGAAGCGATCAAAGGAGAGCACGGAGGGTGTTGGGGATATCACGGCCGTTGATGGCGTTGACGCAAAAATGATGGGAGCTGTGCTTACTGGCGTAAATCGTGCGTTTCCATTCTCTAAACTTGAAGACGAGATGTACGTAGACATTTTGATTTATTTGATTCTGTATGAATTAAACGATTTTTAGTTTCGACAAGCATGTGAACACGTTGTTCACGGTTGTGCACATTGGGAACTTTAATACGTCTGTTCAAGCTCTTTCGCTAATATTCCAGGTTCAATCTTCGCGACAGTCTCTCTCAGATAGATACTATCGCACACTTTACGAAACGTTACTTGATTCGCGATTATACTATTCGTCGAAGCAAGCCATGTATCTAAATTTGATATTCCGATCTTTGAAATCGGATACGTCAATGAACCGTACACGAGCGTTTATTAAGCGGTGTGTGCAGAGTTGCGTTTATACGGGAGGAACAGCGCAAGTTCCGTTAGTTTGTGGGATGCTGTTTTTGGTGAGTGAAGTGTTGAAGGAGAAAGGGTTGTGGGGAATGGTTATTCTTCCCGAAGAAGAGGACGAAGAGGAAGTTTTTGAAGACAAGGATGAGGAAGGAAATGCGGTGAATGTGAGCGAGGGAAATGAAAAGGACAAACGGAAGGAAGCTGCAAAATATGATGGAAGGAAGCGAGATCCTTTGTACGCGAACGCTAATTTGACTTGCTTATGGGAATTGGTAAGAAAAAGAAAAGTAACGTTTTGAAACTGGGGCTTGAAAGAGTTTT
>JADGJK010000359.1:0-18713 GCA_027600645.1 Nowakowskiella sp. JEL0407
GACAAGAAGGTGTTGCAACGGTGATGAAGATTGCAAAGAATTTTCAATTAAAAGTTTTCGCTGTCTCCCCGCCGCATTTTAATTTATATTCTTCATTCTTATCGTCGTTTTCTTCCGGCAAATCGTCTGTTCCTTCCTCACTCGCATCCACTGGCATAAACAATACCCCACCCACTGATAAATTCACGACAAATACGTCTTTCGGTGATCTTGAACCGTTCTCGCTAACGACATTCTTTGCGCTGTATTCGAAAATAAAGAAAATCATATTATCCACGAAGCCCGAACCACCTCCTCCTCATAAACGTGCATACCCAAAACAGCCGTCTTTGCTGGATCTGCTCGCATCACAACCCGTTAACGACGATACTTGGACGCTGTACAATATGCTTCGAACCGCCTACTCACTTTCACCGACTCCCGAACTACGAGCGAAGTTTGATGCCGAATATTTCAAAAACTTGCTGCAATTCGTCCTTGAAAAGGTCACTAGTCCTCAACTCTGCATTGACCGCATTTCTCGAGTCATAAAAGATATGCGGACTATTTTCGGTTGTGAGTTGGATAATGAGTGCGTGAAATACATTATCGGTGGGTATTTGCATTGGGGTAGATTTGGAGAGGTTGAATCGGTTATGCACACTATCGTTGATACATTTCCAATCGAATCTCGTGAACTAGCACTTACGGCGATTCTTAAAGTCTACAACGCGATGTATAATACTTTTGGGATCGAAAAAGTATTGTCGGAACTTTATTATTTGAACGGATTAAAAGTACGTAAGTATATCCCTGTCCGTCGATCGAAACTTTTTCCTGCGCTGCTCAAAGTTCTCGATAAACGACCGAGTGTCCACGAAGTCCGGTGGAATCTTGAAATGAAAACAATAGAAGTGATGTTGGAAAGCTACACACTTTTACAACAACCAGAGAACGCACTCTATCTGATAGACTTGGCGCACCGATGCAAAGCGATTACAGTAAAAGTATACCGCAACGCACTGGAAACATTATTCCAACTAGCACAGAGGAAAACCAAAGACCATCAACACAAACACATATTCGCGTACGCCAGAGACTTATTCACGGCTACCATGAAACGATACCAAACTGATGCCAACGTTTTCCAATTGATGTACAAACTAGAAACAATGTGCAATCGAATGGACTTTTCAAAGCGGAAAATCGCCTTCCGGAAAAGAAAATACCTTAAATTCAATCCCGAATACATGTCGAACCTGTTACACCGACGATTAAAGTTTGGGGAATATAAAAAGGCGAAACTGTTGTTTTATCGGTACTACTACTTGAAAATCAGACCCAATCGTAAATCAAGGAAGTATTGGCTTCATAAGAAAGATGCATTGGATATTTCCAAGGTTTACAGCAATTACAACTATTCTTTATCAATATACCCACGTACGGATGACGCTTATAGGGCCTTTCGGAAATGTCGATCGTTGCAAGCTAAAACTATCGTTCCGACACTGCGAAGGCTTTCTCATGTGCATAAAAGTTATCGCAAAGCTAAAGATTATGGGATTGGACCAACTTCGGAAGATTTTCAGATCCTGTTCTTCAATATGCTGTCGTCTAAAGCTTTCGAGGATTGGTACAGAGCGAAGAGGATTTACAGGATGATGGTTAAGAGGTTTGACCCTCCAATATGGATGATGAGGGCTTATGCAAGGTTGCTGGAAGAAAGCGGGGAATCGGGAGGTGAGATTGAGAGATTGTATAGGGCAGCAGATAGGAAATCAAGAAACTCTATATTTAGTCAAGTGTATATAAGCCCTTTCAATAAAACTTGGTTTGAATAAGTTTTATATTTCGTGCGGGTTTTGAATAACGATTAATATGTAAAGCTTTGCTGTAGTAGAAAATATGAATCAATGGACTTGAATATTTTCGAAGTTGAAAACTTACTCATTGCGATCATAATCTCATTTTTTTTCGAACGAATTCTAAGAAATGTTAGATCATCCTAAAGAATAAAAGTTATTATTTCCCCGTATATTTTTTCTTTCTTTCTAAATCTGAACAAACTTCTGGATCTAAATCACGAACAACTCCCATGGCCTTTGTTGCCAATTGAGTGACCAACATGGAATACTGCTGAGTCTGAATATTATCCAACGTTGATTTTATAACTGATCCATCATGACTGGCAATAACAATTCCTATTTTTCACATCAAAATAAGGGGTATTGGAGCATCATCAAAAACTGTCATTTACCTTGCACACCGGTATGAGAATTGATTCTATTCAAAGTAGTTTCCACATCAGTATAATCTTTACTATCTTTAATCGACGACTTAAATAAATCAGCTATGAATTAAAAAAAAACTTTCTCATGACGCGTTTGCAATTTTTACCATGGCCCAGTTTCGTCGGTTACACCAACACACTTTCCAGAAATTTCCAGCATCGTCGACCTTTTTTTTTTTTTCATTCCAATATATAAACAAATCTTCCCCCGCAACCAATCATTTATTTAATTTATCTTTATAAAATCTGATAATCATTACATAATATCAAACTATTCTTCCTTCCTCAATGACAATGTTTGCTCCCTTTCCGCAAGGTCTCCCATATTCCCAAAGAAAACGAGGTCACCCAGACGATTGCGATGAAACCGATACTTTCTTCCAATCAAAAAAGAGACATTGCTTCGATTACTACTCTAACAACTTTGGTTTCAACAATCACCAATTGAATACAGACACAAACTCCCAAATACCCATGCGTGATTCACAATATACTTGCAATCCTCCACCACCGAATCATTCGTTTACCTCGTTCAACGGGACCTTTTCGTCAAACTCGACTCCGTTCGCTTTGAGAGTTAAACGACAACGTGATGATTATGCTGAACCATGCAGGACAAACGACGACGACCCGTCCGAGAAACTAAAGAAACTCCGACTCGATGATTCGCCAACGTACGACCCTCGGTTTACGACAACATCAACTGATCCATCAGAACTCCAAGTCGTACCCATTCGTAACCGTCTTCCGCACCAAAAACAATTAATATTCGACGCTGACGTAAACTTTACTCGTATTCAACGTGTATTTATTCCTGAAATGGGCGGATACGAACCGTGTAAGGATGTGATTGTTGCTCCGAAAGTTGGCAAATCTCCGGTGTCTTCCTTTATGGAATCGAGTGTGGACCGAGATTGGCAGTTTACCTTTGATGAGAGCGATATTGTAAAGGAGGAGAATAGTTTTGAGTGGATTAGTCCTTCGAGAATCGAAGAGATTGCTGATGATGATGCGAACGATGATGGAAAGGTGGAAATGGAATGTGATTAAATACGCGTTTTTGTTCGGTTGTATATATAACCTAATGATTTGTTGCTTGGGGGGTGTTTTTTAATTGAAAACAAAGTGACAATTAAATATTATATTATTTACTTTTTTAGAACTCAATAAATCACCATAAGAAGTTTACAAATGTTCACACTTGCACAAAAAAAAATAGCTTGATTTGATATATTTAATTTAACGTAAGACTACAATTTCTCTGCTTTCTCTTGCAAATCCGACCACAGCATTGGCATCCGTATCCGTTTCGAATTCGGCCATACAATCTCTTCAATGAATCTGCTCCTTAACTTTGACACAATCATAGAAGACAATTTCGGAAGATCCTTCACTTTTGTTCGATGTCCCAATAACGATTTCACTTCAAATTCGAGATTGAAATCTTCGAGTATCGTTATAGATAAATGCGTTTCTGCCGACTCAGGATGCGTTACGAATTCAAACGCAATCTACAAACAAAAAAGGATGAATTTTCAATGTTAGTTTCCAGATAGACGGGGAAAACATTACAGTTCCCGACAGTTTTACGATAGACATTGTTAATGATACAGGTAATGAGGCTATTGCAGACTTTGGCCAATTTATCAGCACTTGCGTGTCGATCCCAATTGTTATCTGATCATCATAATTGAACTTGACTTCTCCCCTCTATCAGAAATGTAACGTGTCACTCCGATATTATCAATGTCTCATTGTTTTTCGTACCAGATTTGAAGTAAGTTCAGATACTCTTATAGCCGCTGAATAAAATCTGGGGTATGATTCTCCAAGAGACAACTCCGTAATCGTCACAGGACCCTATGGAAAAAACATAATGAGAAACCAACTTATGCTTTCATGTTAAGAGGAATTACCACAAATGTTGAAAAAGACTGCTTATTAATAATTTCATCTAAAACTGTAACTATCCGATTATTAAACCCGGCATCGTTCCTATATTTCGCCAATAATTGCGCAATCATAACATTCAACCAATCGCATGTTTCTTCCCGATTTGAAGATATCTTATATTGCGTATTCTCTAAAATATGTCCATCGACTACATTCGGTTGCCTCACGCCCTTATCAAAAAGAACTTTGTTTCAAATATGAAATCACTTTCAAAAAATCTCCTTTGTTACTTTCACAACGACTTTAGGTCGAATATTCCGCCTTCGATTCAATTCATTCTTAGTACCATCAGCGCCTTGTAACAAAAACAAATTGACCAAGAAAAACAATAAAAGAATCAATGCGATTTGACCGGCTATGAAACCCTTAAAAAATTCCTGCGACGCAAGATTTACTTCGTTTTTCAGCAATTCGAATGCAGAATATTGGCCGGACGGAGGTTGAAGTTGCGGAGTTGTTTGGAGAATTGTCTCAACCGGATCCATTCATTCAGTTTTGACAACGCAGCAAGACAAAAACTTTTTTTTTTTTTCTGAAATTCTAAATTTTCATTTTTCTTCGAAAAAAAACATGAGTTTTCGTGGTGCTCCAAGAGGTCGTGGCGGTCCTAGAGGTGGTGGTGGCGGTAGGTTATTCTAACTTTACAACCTGAAAAATTCAAATTAAATTTCTTGGTTTAGGTCCAGGTCGAGGTGGTCGCGGCGGCGGACGAGGCGGTTTCGGATCATCTGCACCACAAGGTCCACCCGACAGCGTAATCGCAATGGGAACACTATTACATCAATGCGAAGGAGAAATGGTTTGCAAATCCGTAAACGAAAAAATCCCATATTTCAACGCTCCAATCTATCTGGAAAATAAAACCCAAGTTGGGAAAGTCGATGAGATTTTGGGTCCGATTAATGAGGTTTATTTCACCGTGAAGATGCAGGATAATGTCAAGGCGGATAGTTTTAAAGCAAAGGATATGTTTTTTATTGCTCCTGATAAGTTATTGCCGTTGGATCGATTTTTACCAAAGCCGAAGGCTGCTGCTAAAGGTAAAGGGTTTTAGGGGTTTCTCATAGTCAATTGATTTGATTTGTCATCATTAACAGACAAACCGCTTGGGAGACAAGGGATGGTTGAAAAGAAACGTGGTGGTGGATTTGCTGCGAGAGGAAGAGGCGCTCCTCGGGGACGTGGTGCTCCAAGAGGTGCTCCTCGTGGTGGGTCGAGAGGTGGATTTAGAGGAGGGGCTCCAAGAGGTGGTGGTGGATTTCGTGGCGGCCGAGGTCGAGGGTGATATTAATTATTACTTGATAAATATATTTCTTTATTGTTTATTACATTTCAATTCGAGTTTGCAGTTCTAAAGTATTGCGGTGATTAATCGATTGATGAATCATTGGATGATTTGATCCGTGATTTCTTTGTTTCTTCAACCAGGACTTGCATCTAAAATTTAATGCTGTTAATAAATCACTCGTACCGATACTGAAATTTTTCAGAAACCTTTAGGATTCCAGTATCTATTGATTTGATTGGCAATAACGCTGCTTGTGCTGGTGTTTGATTTGTGACATCTGGAACCCATTTCCCGCTCTTTTAGCAAGAAATTAGACTATGCTTTGATTATAAAAAATCTTCTAGACTAACCTTTTCAATATCAATTGGCTCATTGGCTTCAGTATCTTTTATACTTACTGATATGAAAAATGAAGTGTCTGAAGATAAAAAGAAGTTACATACGCAATCAAAAAAAGAGAGATTCTCGTACCAGAAGCAGGCGGATTTAATAACGTATCACATGAAACTATTTTTGATAATAAAGATCGTAAAGCATGTTCCAAATCGCCCTTATTCAAACTAAAATCCCAACAAAATCATCAACCAGAAACGTGTATACGCAATAACAAACCATAAATTACCTTTTAAATTGGTTTACGGTAATCCCATCAACTATACTCTGTATTTGAAACGTGAATCTTTCAACTGTTTCACCATACTGGTCCAGAATTATCACAAAGACTTTTTCAATATTTCCCTTTTACAGAAACAAAAAACGACGTAAGTCTCTATTATGATAGATAACTTAGAGAACGTAAAAACATACCTTTGCTAAATCAGATTTCAAATTCTCCAAAACTGAATGAATGTAATTATTCAATTCCGGATGCCGAGATTTTTGAACTTTGGAATTGTATATTTGCACTGTTTGGAATAAACCTAACAACAACTTGGTTTAATTATTGTTGTGTTTTTGTTTCTGTGAAATTGAAATTGGGGTTGAATTTTTACTTGAAGGGTAAAGAGCGCGAGTGTAGAGAATTTGGTGGATTGAGACTTCGAGAAATTCTATTAATGCATCTACTAAACGATTTGCAAGAAGTTTGGAATTGTTAGAATGTTTTTGAAATTTGGGAAACCTTCTGTCATCTTTGCCAAAATCGCCAAATTTTAAAATTGCGGTTACCTTGTATCTAAATATTAAGATCTGCATCTTATTTTTTTTTATCTTTAGAGTTCTTATAAATCTACGGAATAGAATAATACTAGCTAGTAGAATTCGAATGTGTAGGATCACAACATCTGTTTAGTTGCTCAACATTTCACGCGGTGAATTGAGCGTTTAACAAGATAGAAGGTTTGCTTTTGCTAATGGGTGGTGAGCTACATTTTTGCTCGCGCCTATACAGTACACGAGCGCATGAATTTGATTATATCCCTCTAGAATACGAAGAAATCTGTTGCTTTTGAGATTATCGTTTCTGTTTCCTTGTTTTAAATTTCATCTTGATGATAGGGCCAGCCAATTTACATATTTAGGATAAAAAAATTAATCATAATTATTTATTAAATATTGTCCTTTAATAATCGATTTTCAAACTTCTTCGATTTTGATATCCGCACTCCCGACATCTTTTTCAAAACAATCTCGTATAGTGAACAACTTTCGTACAATTCAGGTATATAATATCTAGTTTGTTTCAACTTCTCCCAACACTTGAGGGCCACGTCGCTCCTTCCTACTTTGCAAAAACCGTCCAATACCAACAAAACATTTTCCGGATTCATTGCATATTTTCCTTGTGGATCAAACCAAGCAACACGGTTGCCAAAGCGCCATCCTCTTCGTCGCCGACGTCGATAGCTTAACGGCACCATAACATATTCTTTCCAAATATCCATTATCGACCTTTCAACTCCAGCTCGTACCGCCGCGGCGACAAACAGACGCAAAAACACCCAGTCCGGTTCCAGGTTATATTCATTCACCATAATCAATCGCATCTTTCGAAAGAACTTGCAGTCATCGTTATAACTATGTTTCGGTTCCAATTTAAACGGCGACGTGCCGGTTTTATCCGTGCACATTATTGCCAGACTCGTAAACGTCGACACGTTGGGTTTCACTCCGCTAGGAATCATTTGCAGAATGAAACTGGCAATTTTTCGCATTTCGGTTGGGGTGTACTCGGCGCGCATACGAATTTTGTTGTAGCCGAATGTATTGGAATGAAATTGCGCCAAATATTCGCCGCGAATCCGTGCTATTCTGCTAATCCCCGCGTTGAAGAACGTGATATCAAGTAAATTTCCTAATCGCCGCTGGTTCTGAATCATGAACTGAAGAGCATCGTTTATGGTATTAAACGTATCAAACATAAATCGAAGCGATCTATCGGTAAGCGTTAATTTGATATCGCCCTCTTTGGATTCAGTTATCGGGTCGTGAATCTGTACTTGTGTTGCCTCGAGTTTCCGAATGTATTCGAAGAGATCGTAATTTAACCCTTTACTGGCAAATGCTTTGCTGATCTCCGCCAACATCACCGGTGTTAGCTGAACATTCCACTTAAACAGTGCGTCCTCAAATGCGTTTTTTGCCCCAGACACATCCTCCCCGTGTGCACGAATCAAGACCGTCACCATATCCGCATCTACTTTAATTTCCCCCTGTTTATGAAACACTTCGATATAATTGCGGATGGCTTCTGGTTGTTTATGTCGCTTTAAAGCATTGAAAATCGTTATATAGTGGATTCGATCCAGCGGGAATCGACGGTAAGACATTTCTTCCAATAAATCGTTTAGATCTTGTATTTCCCCATGATACGCGATCGCTTCGAGTTGCGCTTGATACATCAATTTCGAAGGTTGGATATTGTACATTTTCATATCTACTCGTAACGGCCGAAACAAGAACGATATCGGCGCATTTATCTTTTTACAGCATCGAAATATTGCGCCAAATGTGTACTCATCAGGTATCAAATTCCAGTGATGTCTAATCAGGTAGTATACTGCGAGGACAGAAAATAGATCTCCGACGTCAGTGTACGAGTTTAACAGAATGTTGCAGGCCTTAAGAGTGGGCGTCGAATTTAAAAATAGTTTGCGAAACTTTTCGTAGATCGCGACCGGATTACTACTTCGATGTGCGTTGAGAATTTGGATATTGGTAATGTCGGTGAATTCGGATCCGGTGTTACGCAGCAATAACTCAGTTTGTTGCATCCCTTCGAGACCCTTTTGCTTAAAGAAATACTTCAGTAAATGTCCGGTAAAATATCGGTCTTTCGTATCGTGTCCATTATTAATCAGTTCAGATATTACTGTTTTGGCGTCGTACCCTTCCTCTCCAAGTAACCTCGATAGATACGAATTTCCACCGACCGTTTCGATCGAAATTCCATTGGATTTCATGCTGGAATACGTGTCATTAGCTTGATCGATGCCTCCGTATTTGGACACAGCTGCCAACGTTTCGTTCAAATAATATTGTTCGTAATTTGTTTCGAATTCAATCAAAGTTGACGGGTCAATAGATTCGTTATTTCGAGCGTACGATTGAAGAAGCACACGGATCGAATATCGAGTTGGCGGACATCCTAGTTGACTCATTCGCCACAAAAGCAATCGTGCACGATCGACGTCACCAATCTTTCCCCAACCTTCAATCACAATATGGAAAGAATAATGGGATGATTGAAATTTCTTTCCCTCAACTAACTTTATCAGTAAATCTTCGGCCTCCGAGACCTTTTCCAACGCAATAAACGCTCTTAACGCCGTGTGCAGCGTATACTTATCGAAATTGCAGCCATCATTTTGCAAACTCCGAAACTGATCGATTACATCATCAAATCGCTTGGAATTATAAAGCGTAATGATAATAAATCGATATAGGTCCAAATTTAATGTCATCCCTTTCGTCGCCATCACCTCCACGCAATTCAACATCCCATCGAAATTTCCCGCTTTCGCACACGCTTTAATCAACGCTTCAAAAGTCGAAAAATCAGGGGTCCAATTTTCAAAAATCATCCGATCATAAATCGCAAATGATTTTTGAATGCTGTGGGCAGAGTAAAACAAGATCATAGTATTGCAGGCTCGAATGTGGTATTTTTCGTTAATCTTATTTCGAAGGCGGGCGGTTAAAGACAAAATCTCTTCAAATAGCGATTCGCATCGTGTGAGTAAATTCTGGGACGCATACATTGACAATTCATCGAGTAGGTCAGAAACAGAAATTTTCGATCGCGATTTTGAATTCTCGATAAACGAATGACTAACTTCCGGTTCGGGAGGCGAGAGATTGGCAGTGTTTAAAGTTTTTGAATTATCAATTAATTGCACTAAACTGCCATCAATTAGATCATCGCATTTCACTTTGTTCGACGCAGAGTTTAGCTTTCGTTTGGCGGTATTGATTCCGACGAACGGGGATATTGGTGATAACGGGGATAATAGCGCACCTAAACTTATACCGTGGAACAATAGGAGAGCGTGGCGATAAGATGCTGTTTTTTGGGGATGCAGTTCTCGAACTGGTTGAATCATTATCCTTTACCCGCACAACTCCGTTACAAACTAATAATAAATTCTAAAATTTCAATTTTAATTTTCTCCTTGTCAACAGAAAAAAAGGATGAAAACATCGAAAAAGAATTCCGACAAGTCAAAACCTGCAGCGAAAGGTGTTTCGGATAAGAATGTTAGGAATGTCGGCCCGTTTCAACTTGCTGTCGAAGTGCTGGATAAATTGAAGAAAAAGCAAGGAACAATCAAAAGTTTAATTCTTTCAGACAAGAGCGCTGTACCCGCCAAGGACAAGAAGAGGGTTTATGGAATAGTTTGCGAGACATTAAAGTGTATGTGTTTTATCGGAAATGCCGCACATTGCGGTATAACTTTGCTTGTAGATAAAGCTGCCACCGAAATCATAATCAAAAACGCAGGAGGAATCAAGTCTGAAAAAAAGGTGGATTTTCCATATTCGTGGTCATATTGGAAATCTTGATTTGACTTTTATCTTCAGCTTTCACACAGCTTAATCACGGTTCTGGTTGTTGACCTTTTATTCGGTTCGGGCGGTTTACATGGAGCAAACCCTGTTGCGAAAGAAGCGATATTGAAGCATAAAACGAGACTGAACGCCGAATTAGTAAAATATAAAATTAAGAATAAATTTAAGAGCAATGACGATCTGATTGCACCGGATGTTCGCGACGCAAGTATGTTTAACCCCACATTTGATGCTTTTGCTTTATTTAATTATGATAGTCTCTCTACCCAGATACGTTCGTGTTAATACGCTGAAAACGACAACCGTTAATGTGCTGAATCAATTTGCGAAAGAAGGATTTAAAATTGAAGAACCCACTTCTAATCTTCAGCATCTACCGTAAGACATCATTATGTAAAAGTCGTGGCTCCGATTTAAAGCGTTCCACTCTATTAGTCCTAAAACAGTACGACAAGACTTTCACTTTCCGGACATAATCGTTCTACCTGATAACACAGACTTACACGATCATATTTTAACCAAAAACGGAGAGATAATACTGCAAGACAAAGCAAGTTGTTTTCCACCGTTTGCATTGAATCCGCCCGAAAACTCGGTTGTGATAGATGCTTGCGCTGCGCCTGGAAACAAAACATCAGGGTTGTCTGCGATTATGAAAAACACTGGAAAAATATTCGCTTTCGATCGAGATAGAGTTCGTTTGGGGACCTTACAGAAGCTCTGCAATAGAGCCGGCTGTACAAGTACTATCTATCTACTGTATTTTGAAAGGGAAAAATGCGTGCTTACTGAAAATTTTTTGGATTACTTAGATATCGAACCTATTTGCACAAGCTTTCTGGATGAAAACCCGGAAGACTCGAAATACAAGGATGTGGAATACATATTGCTAGACCCTTCTTGCTCTGGTTCTGGGATTACCCGTCGATTGGATCATTTGCAAGCAATTGCCGAAGAAGAGCAAGATAATGAGGAACAAGAGGGTGATCGTATTGATTCTTTGGCTGAATTTCAACTCACTGCTCTACTACACGCATTTAGGTATGTTATCTTGAAACATTGGTTGATCATTAACGTCTTATTATTACTTCCAACAGTTTCCCAAATGTCAAACGAGTGGTATACTCCACGTGCTCGATTCATCGCCAGGAAAACGAAGATGTTGTAATGAAGGCACTATCCTCGCAGAAGGAATTCGTTTTGGCGAACAAACCATTAAGACAATGGACTCGCAGAGGAATGGAAGTGTTTGAGGGATCGACGAATCTGATACGGACAATCCCCAGCGAAGATCGAGTAATAGGATTTTTTGTCGCATTGTTTGAAAGAAAAATAATAACGAAAAGAAGAACGAACGACGCAAACACGGATGATGCAAGTTTGGGGAAGGTTGATGTGACCAAGGGGAAAAGGCAAAAATTTTCTTAATTCAATAAAAAAATTTTCGAAATGTCCAATCCGACTCTTGAAGCTATTAAATATCACCGAGGTATTTTACGATTCACGTTGAAGGAATACATTTGATAAGATGCTAACGGATACATTGGTTGTTAATTTTTCCTACATTTTCAAAATGCAGGTTCTCTCCAGGTGTTGAATCAGTTGCTGTTGCCATTCGAAACTGTGTATGAAGAGGTTAAAACTGTCGCCGAGGGACACACTCAAATCAAAACGATGAAGGTACATTTCTCTTTTTGTGAATTTCCGATTTCTGTATCTGATAAGAAATGTCTAGGTTCGAGGAGGTATAACTATATTAGATGATACATTCTAATTTAAAACTAAACTCTTCCAAATCGTAAACTACCTGAAATTTTCCAGCTCCTGCAATTGCAATTGTCGCCGCCCTTTCTCTTGCTGTCGATCTCTTCATTCACACGTCTCACAGCTCTGTCCAACCGTTTTCTACTGCTAGCGATGCGGTAAACTACATTCATGAGAAGCTGGAGTACTTGAAAACATCTCGTCCAACTGCAGTGAACTTGTTTGATGCAGCACACAAACTCGGAAAACTCGTTGAAAATGTTGCCTCTACGACCTCCGCCAAAGGAGCGGACGCTGCTGATGCCGTTGTAAAAGCGTATTTGATTGCCGCTGAGAAGATGTTGGAGGATGATATTTCTGATAACAAGAACATTGGCAAATACGGAGCAGAGTTTATTTTGAAGAATGCTCCAGAGAGTCATAAACCAAACAAGATCAGAATCTTGACTCATTGCAACACTGGATCATTGGCGACTGCGGGATGGGTAAAATTAGTCGTTTTTTCATTTTGTTGTTTACCTTTATTGAAAATTTTTAGGGAACTGCTTTGGGAGTTGTCCGACAACTCTTTGCAGATGGAAATATCGACCACGTGTTTTGTACTGAAACTCGTCCATACAACCAAGGATCGCGATTGACGGCTTACGAACTGGTGTTTGAGAAAATCCCATCAACCCTCATTACGGATAGCATGGCATCTGCATTACTTCGCGATAAGGGCATTACAGCAATTATTGTTGGAGCCGACAGGTAAGAAAATTGCCAGTAAATTTTTTGTGTTTCATGTTTGATTAAACGTATTTTTTTCTAGAGTTGCTGCTAATGGTGACACGGCAAACAAGATTGGAACTTACCAACTCGCTATTGCTGCTAAGTTTCACGGTGTACAATTTATCGTTGCAGCGCCAACGACTTCGATTGATTTGAACATCGAATCAGGAAAGCAAATCCCAATTGAAGAGCGTGCAGCCATTGAGGTGATGAACATTAGAGGACAAGTAGTTGATGATGAAGCTGGATTAAAAGAACCAGGTTCATCCAAACACTCTGCCACAGTGAAAATTGCTGCACCTGGAATTGGTGTCTGGAATCCAGCTTTTGATGTAAGTTTGCAACATTGTAAATTTATGGATTGAAACATAATTGTTATTATTTCAGGTAACTCCTGCTGAACTTATTACCGGAATTGCGACGGAGAAGGGAGTCATGGTCAAAGAACCAGGACAGAAAGAATTCAATTTGCGTGCTGCTCTTAAATAAGCGCATTTTTTTCAAACATTTGTTCAATTGAAACAAAATTTGATTAATAGAAGATTATTGATACAAAATTAACCGGAGCAATGAATGAACTTGAGGTTTAAAGGTTGGTCAACATCAAATTGCTCTCTGATTTGCCTTTGAGGAAGCGGAAGCTCGGAATGGTGTGCAGGAAGAGGACTTGAGAAGAAATAATGATCGAGCTGAGCCTAAAACAATAATTAAGTGGGGCAGAGCGGCAAAAAGAAGTCTGGCTTCCCTGTTTTGCGGATATACGTTTTGAGCTGTCGTAAACAAGAAATTTTTTAAGCAATTCCACAGCATTCGGGGAAGCATCCGGGCAGATATTTTCAATTGGTACTGGAGGCGTTGGAGAAAATTGAATTTTGTTGTAATCGGGCAGCGTTTCCAAATCCTGTGGTGAATTGGTCAAAACGAAGTGACTTTCACGTATGTTTTTGAGTAATTACAGGCCAAGTCTCTTTCGTTGGCGTTCCAAGTATGCTAATAACGCAATACAGTTGATCTATATCATTTTGTCCGGGGAACAAAGGACAGTGATTCAACAGTTCACCAAATATACATCCGACCGCCCAATTGTCTACACCCTCGTCATACGACCTAGATCCATACAAAAGTTCAGGAGCGCGATACCATCTTGATTAAAGATTGAGCCTCAAAGCTCTCTTTCACACTAATGGAAAAAGAATCCTTACCTTGTGGCAACTTGGTGACTGTAAGGTCTTCCTTCATTGCCTTTCGACCCAGAGTACACTCGAGCTAATCCAAAATCACCCAACTTTAAAATTCCACTCGGAGAAATTAATAAATTCGCCGGTTTCAAATCACGGTGCATGATATGATTTTCATGACAATACGCAACTCCCTTTAAAATCATCAACACGTAAGCTTTGACTTGACTTTCAGTTAACTGTTTCGTCGCAGTACGTAGAATTTCCGCTAAATCCGTCGGCATGTACTCGAATACAAGAACAAACGAGCATCCGGACGGGAATACTTCTCGAAGCTTGACGATGTTTTCGTGTTTTAGTTCTTGGAGTGCTTTGATTTCTCGGAGAATGGTATTTGGGATTCCGTCGTCTTCAAGCTTTCGAAGCGGGATTTTTTTGAGGGCGACTGTTTCTCCGGTTTCTATGAATTTAGCTTTGAGCACTACTCCATGTGCTCCCTCTCCAACCTTCTGCTGAATATTGTATCGATCCATAAGAAAATATAGCAGTGATTATGAATTAATTATACGAATCACTAAAGGTTTGTGAGATCTACAAAGAATTCTAAAAATAGCAAAAATCGCACCTGACAGGCTTTTCCCGTTTGACCCAAAATAAAAAAACGTAACCGAAAAGAATTAAATGGTGAATTTATTCAACCATGACCCATTATTGCAGCCTCGTAGACTTCCCACTTGCGATGAATACAATTCTCCAAACACTCCGAAATTGCCCTTCCCGAATGACCCGTTCCACACTTATGAAACGTACATCATTGGTTGGATTTTAATTTTAGCGTTCGCTATACTCGCTACCTTTTCGTCGGGACACTTAATTTATATGCATTTAACACATTATAGACGACCTGAATTTCAGCGACCTATCAATCGGGTATGAATCCCGAGTTGGATAAATACAATAATTATTTACCCTCCTTTACATAAATTTAGATTCTGTTAATGGTTCCTGTGTACGCAATAATTAGTGCGCTTTCGTATAGATTCTATCGACAAGCAGTCTTCTTCCACGTAATTAGAGATGCTTACGAGTCGTTTGTATTGTGGTGTTTCTTCGGCTTGCTCCTGCAATACCTAGGGCCAGATTTTCGTTCCCAAAGAGCTATATTTCTTGGAAAACCTAGGCGGAGGTTACCACCACCGGCTTGTTGTTTCATGTATGATCCCAGTTGGAGGCATTTTCTACACTCTTGCAAGTTTGGAAGTAAATATCAACATTTTTTCTCCCCTTTGTTATTAATCGAATGTTTCATTCAAGTTATCCAGTATATCGTTGTGAAAATATCAACAACGATTGCGGCGGTAGTTCTAGAATTAAACAATATGTATTGTCCGGAATCAATGTCACCAAGTTTCGGTCATTTTTGGATCACGTTATTGAATGCGTTTAGTGTTGGTTTGGCGATGTTTACGTTGTTTGCATTTTATCTTGCCGTGAGCTCTGATTTGGTCGCGGGGGCAAGAAGTATTGGATCGTCAGCACATCCGATTGCACAGTTCTTGTCGATTAAGTAAATATCATATTTCTTCTACGAAGAAACTATTGCTGAAGTTTTGTATTTGTAGGTTTGTGATTTTCTTTGGATTTTGGCAAGGGTTTATTGTGAAAATACTGGTCGCAAACGGTACCTTACACGGAACAGACCTGTGGACGGCGGGTGAAGTTTCTTCAGCGGTACAATCATTCTTAGTGTGTTTAGAAATGGCATTAGCCAGCGTACTTCACAATTGGGCGTTCTCGTGGCGTGATTTTGATAACGCGGCGGATCCAGATATTGGAGGAGGAGAGTCGATGGGAGTAAGCATGATTTCAAATGAACCCGGCCATATGGGACGATCGGAATCGATGGAGCAAATGCTCCCGGCACATTATTCCTCGCAGTACCCTCCCGAAGAAGCATTTTCCAGTGATGAACCTCATAGTCGATTAAGTAGCAGCAGCATCGAGCATCCTCATGGTAGCCATCGAACATCATCGCCTGCGTCTTCTGCAGCTTACTTGAAAGAACCTCGACCACCGACACCATTTTGGCCGGCATTTCAAGACTCATTCAATTGGTTTGACTTATACTATGATTTTGTGGAGGTGGTGAAGTTCGTACTTGGACGCGTGTGGAGTATTGCAAACAAAGCATTTTTGCTGTTTTGCATGTGTCAGATGTGTAGAAAAAGACCAGAACTACGGTTACCAGATGAAAATGATGATGTAGAGGATGACGATCATTTACTGTTTGAAAACTGACACTTTCACCTGTTCTTTCATCACCCCTGTTGTTTTTCTTTTTTTTTTCTTTACAATTTTATGATAATCCTTAATTAAATTAAAATATCCATATGCTACAATTTTTATTCGAGAGTGGTCCAATAAATATATTTTAGAATATGTACCAATATTTTTCAAGCACCGTTAGATGAATCAGCGATCGGGTTGGCGTGAACCGTTATACTCTTAATTCTTAAATCTTGAATAGGTTTGTAAGTTTTGGGATCCACTGGGATTTTCTCTAAAGCGTCGAGCGTTTCCAGTCCATCAATTACTCGACCAAACACTGTATGTTTAGAGTCCAAGTGTTGCTGTTTACCGTAGGCAATGAAAAACTGCGATCCGTTCGTATCTGGACCTTTATTTGCCATCGAAACGGTTCCTCGTGCATTGTGCTGGTAAAAATCGATACTGGTTAGCAAATTGCTATTTCAACTGATCAGATATGCACCTTTAAAGTAGTTTTGATTTCATCGGCAAAGTATCCACCCCAAATCGAATTCCCTCCTTTTCCCGTTCCAGTAGGATCTCCAGTCTACAACACATCAATGTTCGTTTTAAGTGAACTGGCGAAAAACAAACCTGAATCATAAACCCTTTTATGTTCCTGTAAAAAACATTGAGATATTCCATAGTTATAGCTAAATTTTATATAAAAACCTGTGAAAGAGACAATTATCATAATATCCAGAGGCACACAGCGCAAGAAAATTCTAGCATTCAATGAATTAGTTTCAAATCAGTATTCTCTGTATTCCAGTATATAAATTTCCTACTTCTGCTGCACGCGGTGTTGCTAAAAGAGTATAGGATTGAAGTTAGTAAAGGATAAGTGAATGGAGGTAAATTCATTCAGAGTCAGTACATTCACAGAATATTTCTATTTTCATTTCTCCCAGGTCGGTATGAAGAGTAACGGCCTTTAAAAAAATAGTTTATTACAATATAGTCGGGACAATTATCGTTTTTAACTTTCACCATTTTACAAAATCCAAAATTGAAAATTTATTTTCTGTTTGTATTTAATGGCGACTTATTACAGCGCCGACCTTCTCAATCTCGAGAATCTTAACAATGCTCTTTATCGGCTGTCCATCTGATCCTGAACTGTTGGCGAATATGTCCTGAATCTTTGTTCCAATCGCTTCGAAATTTTCCATCGCAAACGCAAGCACCGTCGGTCCAGCTCCACTCATGCAAACTCCCAACAATCCCTTGATATCTTTAGGTCTTAATGATAAGATCTCTGTCAGTCCTGGGATCAAGTGCTGTCGATACTTTTGGTGCAAACAATCTTGCATCGCCTCTGAAATCATCTCTGCATCTGGTTCTTGTTGTCCCAACGCAACCGTCAAAACACCTAATCGCTGCAAATTAAACACAGCATCCGCTCGAGTGTACACTGTTGGTAAAACTTCTCTTGCCAACTTTGTGTGCAGCTCAAAATCAGGAATGACAACCACAGCTCGAATCAACGGGGATAACCCTAACCGAACGTATTTTCCGAGAGAATGAGTGGGGAGGATGGGAATTTTAACCGCTTTTGATTTATTCGGGTTGTGTTTTTCGCTATCGTCTTCAAGAACGACGTCATCGAATGTTTCAGTGTATGGTGCAGAAAGGTACGACGCCGTGAAGCCTCCAATAAGCGACGCCGTGGTGTTGTCCGGATGGCCTTCAATAAAGTTACAATAATCCAGCAATCGATCGCGAGGCAATCCCAAATCACAAACTGCGTCACCCATCAACACTCCGGCAACAACCGCCGTTCCTGAAGAACCCAATCCACGACCAAGCGGGATTTCGTTTTCTATTTTGATATGCATAGATTTTGGAAGTTTGCTATTGTGTGCGGCTGCGATGTATGCTGCGACTCTGGTTATAAGATTGTCGGGAATTGTCGAGGGTACTTTAATGTTGTCGGTTGAACTATGGTAGTCGAACGTAGCAGCATTGGGATCAGGGCCAGGAATTGTTACAGTTACAGAAAGATAGAGAGACAGGGCCATTCCCAAAACATCGAAACCCGGACCCAAATTAGCCGTCGAGCAAGGAACTTTAATTTCTATAACCTTTTTGTCTCCCGGCATATCTAATTCAATGTTCTCTAAATAAGTGATTTATATCAAAACGATTAAATATACTATCAGAAACGAAACTAAAT